>PVJS01020027.1:0-33066 GCA_004027185.1 Glis glis | reverse complement strand
GTATTGAACCCAGGGGCGTTCTACCTCCGCGCTACACCCCCGGCCCTATTTTTTATACTTTATTTTGAAACTGGGTCTCACGAAGTTGCGGAGGGCCTCACTAAGTAGAGAGAGAGAGAGAGAGACAGAGAGAGCGAGAGAGCTGAGGCTGGCCGCGAACCCGGATCCTCCGGTCTCCGCCTCCCAGAGTACTGGGATTACAAGCGTGCGCCACCACGCCCGGCTTCAGCCGTCCCTTGATGCCCTTCACAAAGATGATATACAGATTTTTGGCTCCTGTGTTGTCAGCGCAGTTGATGACGGCTCCTCCCGGAAGACCCAGGAAAATCCAGAATTTCCCACTGGAGGACCCACCACGTCCTCACTTCGACATCTTGAAGGCCGGAAAGAAACGGAAAGGACTATTTTTTATTTTGAAATAGGGTCTTAGCCGGGCGTGGTGGCGCACACTTGTAATGCCAGTATTTTGGGAGGTGGAGACCGGAGGATCCGGGTTCGTGGCCAGCCTCAGCGCGCTCTCTCTCTCTCTCTTCTCTCTCTCTCTCTCTCTCTCTCTCTCTCTGTCTCTCTCTACTTAGTGAGGCCCTCCGCAACTTCGTGAGACCCGGTTTCAAAATAAAGTATAAAAATAGGGCCGGGGGTGTAGCGCGGAGGTAGAACGCCCCTGGGTTCAATCCCCGGTACCGCAAAAAAAAACAAAAAAAAACAGGATCTTGCTGAGGCTGAAATCCTCCTGTCTCAGCTTCCCCAGTACTAGGATTACAGGCATGAACCACCAAGCCTGGCTCATAAACTTTTATTGAAACACAGCCATAAGCCAGACGTGGTGGTGTGTACCTGTAATCCTAATACTTGGGAGGCTGAGACAGGAGGATCGCAGGTTGGAAGACAGCCTCAGCAAGTAGTGAGACTCTCATCAATCTAGCAAGAAAATAAAAATAAAATAGGGCTGGGGGTGTAGCATGGATATAGAATGACCCTGGGTTCAATCCCCAGCACCAAATAACTAACTAACTAACTAACTAACTAAGCCCAGCCACCCTCATTTGTTCACAGCTCGTTATAGCTGCTTTTGTTTCATAGTGGAGCCCGCACGGCTTGCAAACATCGACTTTTTCCGGTACTGGGGATTGAACCCAGGGGCATTCTACCTCCAAGCTACACCCCTGGTCCTATTTTTTACTCTTTGTTTTGTAACAGGGTGTCACTAAGTTGCCGAGGGCCTCACTAAGTAGCTGAAGCTGGCCACACCTGCGATCTGCCTGTCTCAGCCTCCCAAGTGCTGGTATTAAAAGCGTGCGCCACCACACCCGACTTATTCTTTATTTTGAAACAGGGTCTCACTAAGTTGCAGAGGTCCTCACTAAGTAGCTGAGACTGGCCACGAACCTGCGATCCTCCTGTCTCAGCCTCCCAAGAACTGGGATTACAAGCGTGTGCCACCACACCCGGCCTCTCTTACCTTTTACAGAAAAGGCAGACCCTTGGCCGGGCGTGGTGGCGCACGCTTGTAATCCCAGTACTTTGGGAGGCGGAGAACGGAAGATCCGGGTTCGCGGCCAACCTCAGCTCTCGCTCTCTCTCTCTCCCTGTCTCTCTCTCTTTCTCTCTCTCTCTCTCTCTTAGTGAGGCCCTCCGCAACTTCGTGAGACCCGATTTCAAAATAAAGCATAAAAAATAGGGCCGGGGGTGTAGCGCGGAGGTAGAACTCCCCTGCGTTCAATCCCCGGTACCGCAAAAAAAAAAAATATATATATATATATATATAAAGAAAGGCAGACCCTCGAGCTACTAAAGCTAAATGAAATCTTAGAACAGAGACTCAGCCTAGGCTTCCAAGGACGTCAGAGTGGCCACTGAGTGGAGTGAGACCAGGCTCCATTTGTGAAGAAAGCCACTGGGGGCGGCCAGGAATCATGGATTTTAAGAGCGTGGGATCTTGAGTCCCCAGAACAAGCAGCCCTGCCTGCTCAGTGCACGCTGCCTGTGCCCTGTCACGTTCTGGCTCTCCCCAGCTGGTTGTTGTTGCTGTTTGTCTGTTGTTGCTGTGCGGAGGACCAGCCTGGGGTTTCTTACATGCCAGGCAAGGGCTCTACCACTGAGCCGCACCTAAAGCCCTTCCCTGTTCTTAGATCTCTGAATTCCCCTGGGGAATATCCTGAACTGACACCTCCCTGTGCCAGCGGCCCTGACATTCAGGTCTGCGCAGCCCGCCCCGACCCCCCCCCCCTTTGCCTTGATTGTCATATTCCTCGAGGACATGAGATCAGGGTTACACAACACCTGCTCGCTTTATTGCTAGTACATTTTTGTTTTTGTTTTTGGTGTTTTGTTTTGTTTTGTTTTGTTTTGCGGTACCGGGGATTGAACCCAGGGGGGCGTTCTACCTCCAAGCTACACCCCCGGCCCTATTTTTTATACTTTATTTTGAAACCGGGTCTTGTGAAGTTGCAGAGGGCCTCACTAAGTCACTGAGGCTGGCCGCGAACCCGGATCCTCCGGTCTCTGCCTCCCAGTACTGGGATTACAAGTGTGCGCCACCGCGCCCAGCTTGTTTTTGTTTTGATGCCATGACAAATGGAAATTTTTGTTCATTTTCTGCTTCCCAAAGTTCAAAAAGCAATTGATTTTTGTTTATTGATCCAGCAACTTAGTAAACTATCTTATTCTTTTTTTTTTTTGCGGTCCTGGGGATTGAACCCAGGGATGTTTTACCTCCGAGCTACACCCCCAGCCCTATTTTTTATACTTTTATTTTTTGAAACCGGGTCTCACTAAGTTGAGGAGGGCCTCACTAAGTAGCTGAGGCTGGCCACAAACCCGGATCCGCCGGTCTCCGCCTCCCAAGTGCTGGGATTACAAGTGTGCGCCACCATGCCCGGCTTTTATTAATTCTTAATTTGTCAGTTTCATGTGTGTTTTCTAGGTACAAACATATCTGAGAACAATACTTTGGTTTCTCCCTTTCTAATTCTTACGTCTTATTTTTGTTTTTTTGTTTTATGGTACTGGGCATTGAACCCAGGAGCATTCTACCTCCAAGCTACACTCTCAGCCCAATTTTATTTCTTATTTGGAAACAGGGTCTAAAGTTGCCGAGGTTAGCTTTGAACCTGTGATCCTCCTGTCTCAGCTTCCCAAGTACTGAGATTACAAGTGTGCGCCACCATGCCCAGCTATTTCTTGTTTTATTACACCAGCCAGGACCTGCAGACAATGATGAGTGGAAACAGTGATTCTGGCATCCCTATCTCATTCCTGCTCAGAAAAGCAATGTTTCTAAGACTTCACCTTTTTATTTATTTTTTTGGTACTGGGGACTGAACCCATGGGCATTATACCTCTGAACTATACCCCCAGCCTTTTTTATTTTTTTATTTTGTTTTGAAACATGGTCTTGCTAAGTTGCTGAGAGTCTCGCTAAATTGCTGAGGCTGGTCTCGAACCTGCAGTTCTCCTGTTTCAGCCTCCCAAGTACTAGGATTACAGACATGTGCCACTGTGCCCAGTTTTTTTTCCCATTGAATATAATATTTACTCTTCCCAATTGGCTATAAATTTTAATCTGAATAGGAATTACATTTTTTGTATCTACCAAGAGCATTACCTTTTTCTGTGTGTGTAGTACTGGGGATTGAACCGGGGGGCATTCTACCTCCAAGCGATGCCCTTTTTATTTTTTAGTTAATTAATTATTTATTTATTTATTGCAGAACTGGGGATTGAACCCAGGGGCATTCTACCTTCGAGATAAACCCCTAGTCCTATTTTTTATTCTTTATTTGGAAACAGGGTCTCACTAAGTTGCGGATGGCCTAAGTAGCTGAGGCTGGCTGCGAACCCCGATTCTCCTGTCTCAGCCTCCCATGTATTGGGATTACAAGCGTGCACCACCACACCCGGCTTATTTTTTATTTTATTTATTTATTTTTTTTTTTGCGGTACCGGGGATTGAACGCAGGGGCGTTCTACCTCCGCGCTACACCCCCGGCCCTATTTTTTATACTTTATTTTGAAACCATGTCTCACGAAGTTGCGGAGGGCCTCACTAAGGAGAGAGAGAGAGAGAGAGAGAGAGAGAGAGAGACAGGGAGAGAGCGAGGGAGCTGAGGCTGGCCGCGAACCCGGATCCTCCTGTCTCCGCCTCCCAAAGTACTGGGATTACAAGCATGCGCTACCAAGCCCGGCCTTATATTTTATTTTGAAAGACTCTCGATAGGTTGCTGAGAATCCCAATACATTGCTGAGGTTGCCCTCAAACCTGTGATCCTCCTGTCCCAGTCTCCCAAGTACTGGGATTACGGGTGTGCGCCGCCAAGCCTGGCTAAAAACATTACTTTTTAAATCCCCTTAATCTACTTATATGGTTAATTCATTGATTTTCTAATATTAGACTGAAATGACCTGTTCCTTTGAAGTTTTGTATAAGTTAAAAAAATAACTACATAGATCTGTTGTTTCCATATGGAAACATTTTATTTTATTTTATTTTGGGGGGGTACCTAAAAAATGCCTCAGTAACCCCCCACACATGCACAAAATACTGTAGTTGAGATTTTCTTTTCTCTTTTCTTTTTTGGCGGTACTGGGAATTGAACCCAGAGGCATTCTAACTCTGAGCTACACCCTCAGGCATATTTTATTTTTTATTTTGAAACAAGGTCTCACTAAGTTGTGGAGGGCCTTGCTAAGTAGCTGAGGGCTGGTCAGGAACCTGCGATCCTCCTGTCTCAGCCTCCCAAGTACTGGGATTACAAGTGTGTGCTACCACGCCTGGCTACATATATATATTTGTGTGTGGGGGGGGTATTAGGGATTGAACCCAGGGGCTTCTACCTCTGAGCTATACCCCTAGCTCTATTCTCTCTCTCTCTCTCTCTCTCTCTTTCTCTCTCTCTGTCTGTCTGTCTTTTCTCTCTCTCTCTCTTTTTTCAGAACTGGAGATTGAACCCAGGGGCATTATACCTCCGAGCTACACCCCCAGCCCTATATTTCCTTCCTTCCTTCCTTCCTTCCTTCCTTCCTTCCTTCCTTCCTTCTTTCTTTCTTTCTTTCTTTCTTTCTTTCTTTCTTTCTTTCTGTATTGGGGATTGAACCCAGGGGCATTCTACCTCCGAGCTACACCCCCAGCCCTATTTTTTATTCTTTATTTTGAAACAGGGTCTCACTAAGTTGCGGAGGGCCTCACTAAGTAGCTGAGGCGGGTCGGTCAGGAACCTGTGATCCTCCTGTCTCAGCCTCCCAACTACTGGGATTACAAGCGTGCACCACCATGCCTGCTAGAGTTTTTCATTTAGCTGAGGCTGGCTGCGAACCTGTGATCCTCCTGTCTCAGCCTCCCAAGTACAAGGATTACAAGGGTGTGCCACCACACCCAGCTAGCCCCTATTTCAAAATAAAAAATAAAAAGGGCTAGATGTGTAGCTCAGAGATAGACTGCCCCTGGGTTCAATCCTCAGTACCAATAAATAAGTAAATCTATTAAACCTGGGATTACAGGTGTGCACCACCACGCCTGTTGGAGCCATTCTTTTTTTTTTTTTTTTTTTTTTTGCGGTACCGGGGATTGAACGCAGGGGCGTTCTAACTCCGCGCTATGCCCCCGGCCCTATTTTTTATACTTTATTTTGAAACCGGGTCTCACGAAGTTGCGGGGGGCCTCACTAAGGAGAGAGACAGAGAGAGAGAGAGAGAGAGAGAGAGAGAGAGCAAGAGAGCTGAGGCTGGCCGCGAACCCGGATCCTCCAGTCTCCGCCTCCCAAAGTACTGGGATTACAAGCATGCGCCACCATGCCCGGCTTGGAGCCATTCTTGAATTATAAACCAGGCACTTCTGGTAATCTTATGTGTTAATATACATGTGACTGTGTCTCACCTTTCCAAGGGCCTGAGGGGATGTGACTAAGTCCTGCCTGCCTGCCATTGCCAGCCATCCCAAAATGTTTGTCCTTCTCCTGCAAGGCGTCCCTTTGTGACTTGGGCTTTTTCAGTGTTCTAGGCCTCCTTTGAGTAAGAAGGTGAAATGTAACCCGGATCAGTTGATCCCGGAGCAGATGACAGTCTGGGGAAGGTGCAGGAGCAGGTGGCACCACAAACAGTCCTGACCTACTTGCAGTTGTACCTGTCACCGTCCTGTCCCAGGCACCAGTCACTCTTTTTCAGTGTGCAGGTTTCAACTGACTGGATTTCTGAGCTATTCAGAGGGCCAGCGCCTTCCCGGCCCACCTGCACCCAGACGGGGGACAGGTGGGGCTGTGACAGTGCTGCTGGGTGGTGAGAAAATCTGAGCTAGGTGGCTGAGGTTAGACATCAAGAAGGCACCAGGATGCAGGCCTGTAATCTAGTCCTGGGGAGGCTGAGACAGGAGAATTGTAGGTTTGAGGCTAGCTTCAGCAATTTAACACAACACTCAGCAACTTAGTGAGACCCTGTTTCAAAATTAAAAATAATAGCCGGATGTGGTGGTGCACGCTTGCAATCCCAGTATATTTGGGAGGCTGAGACAGGAGGATCGCCAGTTGGTGGCCAGCCTCAGCTACTTAGTGAGGCCCTCTGCAACTTAGTGAGACTCTGTTTCAAAAACTAAAGAATAAAAAAACACGGCTGGGGGTGTAGCTCGGAGGTAGAATGCCTCTGGGTTCAATCCTGGGGGATGTGAGCAGAGGTTGGAATGTTTCAGAGACAGGGGAAGAAGTATAGGCCACGCTTGCTTTATGGTGTCTTGTGATGCCCTGTATCTTCTGGTCCCCTTTGCTGAGTGTGTGCGTGTATGTGTGTGTGTGTGTGTGTGTGTGTGTGTGTGTGTGTGAGAGAGAGAGAGAGAGAGAGAGAGAGATGAATGGCCCACCCCGGCGCTGTGCGGTTGTCATGGTTTTCCACCCTCATGCTCTCGGCCTGGCTCTTCTGGAGTGACACCCACATGGACCGGCATGGAGTCAGCACTTCGCCGGGCTTTGGGGGTGCAGCTGTCGTGCGGGACCCCTGGAATTCACCGCCTTGCCACAGGCCAGCGGGCATGTGTCGCTGTCCCTGCTTCACACTGGAGCAGCCCAGACGCCAAGTGCCTGGCTCAAGGTGACCCAGACACAAGAGCAGTGGAGTCGCTGGGTGGTCCCCCGCGGGGCTCAGATGGGCAGGGCAGGTGGGGACTGCGGTGACGGCGCCTCCTCCCCGGCCGCCTCCTCCCCCCGCCGGCCTCCAGCCCCTGCGGACTCCTGTGGCTCCCTGCTGGGGGAGGGGAGGGGTGGAGGAGGGACCCTAACGTGGTTCCCACTGGCAATGGCTGGGCTGGAGGAGTAGGGCTGGCCTCTCATCAGGCGTGGGGGAGAACTGCCCCGGAGGAGCAGCGAGGGGCCTAGACAGGAGACCCCATGCATAGGCTTCTCCATGGCCCTCACCCTCTGTATCAGGCTCTCCTGCACGGGTGCACGGCAGATCTGAGATAGAATTCCAGGTTGAATCCAAACCCGGGGCCCAGCCAGCCCCCAAGGCCTGGGGGAGGGCAGCTTCCTGGGCAGGGGCCTTCTTGGGGGTTACGCTGACCCCCTTAGCACACTCCGGCAGTCTGGAGCCAGAGCACCAGCTTGCTGAGACACGGAGCACCCGGACAGCCAAGGCTGTGGAGGGAGCACCCACAGTGGCAGCCGGTGCTGGTGGGAGGCAGGAACCAGCTAGGGCACAGGGCGACTGATGGCTCGGGTTCGGGGGACTGGGGCTCGGTGCCTCTCTGCACTCAGGGCCAGCCATCCTGCCCCAGGACCTGCGTGGACACTGCCAGCCTGGCCTCTGCGTCACATCTGCTGGCTGACCTGCAGGCGGCTGCTCTTCCTGTGTGTGGAGACTCGGGTTTCAGGAAGATTCTCATGCCACCCAGCAGAGCTGTCTCTTTAAAGTGACTCTGCACTTCTCTGTGCACATCCATTTTGAGTTACTCTCACAGTTTAACTCTGAGAACAATTTGTTTTTTCTTTCCAAGAACTGAGTTCTCCTGCACCTGCCCCTCTGACTCACCTTCTCCACGCCCTTTCCATATTCTCTCAAGAATAGATACACGAATATGTTCCAATCTGTAGGAGAGACCTGAGGCTCTGTTTCTATTTTCAAGGATGGCTGCTGATTTTACTGGGTCTTGGTTTTTCAAAAGTGTCCAAGAGCCAGGCGTGGTGGCAAACGCTTGTAATCCCAGTACTTGGGAGGCTGAGACCGGAGGATCCGGGTTAGCGGCCAGCCTCAGCTACTTAGTGAAGCCCTCTGCAACTTAGTGAGACCCTGTTTCAAAATAAAGAATAAAAAATAGGGCTGGGGGTGTAGCCCGGAGGTAGAATGCCCCTGGGTTCAATCCCCGGTACCACACACACAAAAAAAATGTCCAAGACTCGGATATTTTGCCATAAACAACTAAAAACAGGAACAGTTCCTGTGCAGCAGTGGCAGCCAGCCCAGGGAGGACAGCAGCTGGACACACAGACCATGTTAAGCAGAAATGTCAGGAAGGAGCCGAGCATGGTGGCACATCCCTGTAATCCCAGTACTGGAGAGGCTGAGACAGGAGGAGTGCAGGTTAGAGGCCAGACTCAGCAACATAGCGAGGCCCTCAGCAACTCAGTGAGACCCTGTTTAAAAAAAAATGGCCGGGTGTGGTGGCACATGTCTATGATTCTAGTACTTGGGAAGCTGAGACAGGAGGATTGCAGGTTCAAGACCAGCCTCAGCACCTTAGTGAGACTAGCAACTTAGCAAGACCTTGTTTCAAAAAAATAAAAATAAAAATAAAAATAAAAAGGGCCAGGGGTATAGCTCGGAGGTAGAATTCCCATGTCTAATCCTCAGTATCACAAACATAAATAAAATAAAATAAAAAATAGCCAGGCGTGGTGGTGCATGCTTATTATCCCAGTACTTGGGAGGCTGAGTCAGGAGGATCACAGACAGGTTCATGGCCAGCCTCAGGAATTTAGTGAGACCCTGTTTCAAAATAAAGAATAAAATAGGGCTGGGGGTGTAGCTCAGAGGTAGACTGCCCCTGGGTTCAATTCCAGCACCAAATAAATAAATGAATAAAAATAGGGCTGGGGGTATAGTTCAGAGGTAGAATGCCCTTGGGATCAATCCCCAGTAACACACACACACACACACACACACACACACACACACACGTCAGGAAGGGATGATGAGCATCAAATCATGGCAGGCGGGGATACTTGGTAGATTCTCATGCTCAGTCCTCTCTGCTTCCTATGAAGAAGGGAGGTGAAAAGCTGTGGGCACCAATGGAGGCCCCGGCCCCCTGGGATTCCGCACTCAGCGGTGTTGTCTAGGGCGCCCTCTAGTGACCAGGAGCAATCACTGCAACTGGCTCGCAGGAGATGGTCAATTTTCAGCATTTCCATTAGAAGTCTCTTGGGAAAAATATTCTAGTAATTTTCTTCGACATCAATTTAAGTACCAAGAAGAAGAAAGTGTATCCTAAATATACTTTTTTCTTCAAATCACTGCTAGGGTTGAGAGGAACCTACGTAACATCGCAGGGCACAGGCAAGGGGCACCCACACACTGGTCGGCGTGTGGCGGCAGGTTCCATCTGGACGCAAGCACAGTGCAGCAAACATTTTCCGAGTACCCCGGGAGCCGGGCACAGCACTCCAAGCTTGAAGAGCCCAAACACAAGCAACACACACACACACACACACACACACACACACTGACCCCAAGCTCAAAACATCATAGTTGAGTAGCAGGACAAAGATAAAAGCAATGATAAGCCTGGGACAGTGGTGTGTGCCTGAATCCTAGCTACTCGGAGGCTGAAGCAGGAGGATTGCAAGTTCAAGGCCAGCATGGGCAGCTTAATGAGACCATGTCTCAAAATAAAAAATTAAACAGAGCCAGGCATGGTGGTTCATGCCTGTAATCCCAGTACTTGGGAGGCTGAGACAGGAGGATTGCCGGTTCAAGACCAGCCTCAGCAATTTAGCAAGACTCTCAGCAACCTAGTGAGACTCTAGTTTCAAAAAATAAAAAGGGCTGGGGATGTAGCTTGGAGGTAGAATTCCCCAGTTTCAATGTCCAGTAAAACACACACACACACACACACACACACAAAAAAAAAAAAACCTGGGTGGTGCATGCCTATAATTGCAGTACTTGGGAGGCTGAGACAGGAGGTTCACAATTTTGAGGCTAGCCTCAACAATTTAGTGAGACCCTCAGCAACTTAGTGAGACCCTGTTTCAAAATTAAAAAATAGGGCTGGGGGTTTGACTTGGAGATAGAATGAATGCCTCTAGGTTCAACCCCCCAGTAATGCAAAAATAAATAAATAAATAAACAAATAAATAAATGATTAAAATTAAGATGGGATCCAGGTGTGGTGGTGTACTCCTATAATCCCAGTACTTGGGAGCTGAGACAGGATTGCAGGTTTGAGGCCAGCCTCAGCAATTTAGAGAGACCCTCAGCAACTTAGCAAGACCATGTTTCAAAATAAAAATAATAAAAAGGTCTGGGGGTATAGCTCAGAAGTAAAATGCTCCTGGCTTCAGCCCCTAGTACCAATCCTTAGTACCACAAAAGAAGAAGAAGAAGAAGAAGAAGAAGAAGAAGAGAAGAAGAAAAGAAGAAAAAAAGCTGGGCCTGGTGGTGCATGTTTGTAATCCCAGTACTTGGGAGGCTGAGACAGGAGGATCACAGGTTCGAGGGCAGCTTTGGCAAGCAGTGAGACTCTCATCAACCTAGTGAGATCCTGTTTCCAAATAAAAATAAAATAGGGCTGGGGGTTTAGCTCAGAGGTAGAATGACCCTGGGTTCAATCCCCACGACCACAAAAAAAAAAAAAAAGAAAAAGAGGTAAGAGCATGATAGAAGATAAGTCGTCACATTACGAAAGTTTGGGGTACAAAAGAGGAAGCAGCTGCACTGGCTGTGGCTGCTGGAGGACCGGAAGTGCTCAGGGAGATAAGGCACGCTCCGGGGAGAGGGACCAGCACACCCCTAAATTGTTTTTCAGATTATTCTTTTCTGTCTGTGGTACTGGGAGTTGAACCCCGGGGGTGCTCACCTCTGAGCTACATCCCCAGCCTATTTTATCTTGCGATAGAGTCTCACTAAGTTGCCCAGGCTGGCCTTGAACTTGCGATCTTCCTGCCTCAGTCTCCCGAGTAGCTGGGATTACAGATGTGCGCCGACACCTGGTTTCGGATTATCCTGTGGTCAGGTGTGGGCTGGATGAGAGGAGACCTGGGAATTAGTTCCAAAAGGCCAGGCAGGAGGTGGTAAATGGCCTCCAGGAGAAACACAGGGTCCCTGGGATGGAGGTGGGGCTGCTGGCCCTGAGGCAAGCCGGAGGGCTCGAGGGTTTGGGTACAA
Source organism: Glis glis (assembly GCA_004027185.1). Taxonomy (NCBI): domain Eukaryota; kingdom Metazoa; phylum Chordata; class Mammalia; order Rodentia; family Gliridae; genus Glis; species Glis glis. Next base: position 21,702 of record PVJS01020027.1, on the reverse strand, counting down.
AGGGGGAGCAGAAGAGGACGAGCTGGCGTTTGTGGCCTCCGCTTGCCTCACGCTCTGCTGGCACCATGAAGGCTGGAGGAGGAATCCCAAGGAACCCGCAGCTTATGAACCTGATAAGAAAGGAAGACTCTGTTTCCCACCCCCTCAGATATACATATCCTCTGCTTTGACAAACTAGCCCATGTGTGTGTGTGTGCGTGTGTGTGTGTGTGTGTTGCTGAGGATTGAACCCAGGATTTTGCACACGCCGGCCAAGTGTTCTACCTCTGCGCTAGGTCCCCAGCCCTAACAAATTAGTTCATGGACTCCAGCTCCTAATACTTAACGACCTTATTAGGGCTTGAGATCATCAAAGAGAATGAAAACTAAGCTCACAGCGCTTACTGAGGCTTGCCGCCTTCAATTACGCTCCTCTGAGGGAGTCCTGCGGTGGTGCCAGCTTCGTAGCAGTGTGTTGGCCCAGGCTCAGTGAACACAGCCTGGGCTGGGTGGCAGCACCGCCTGCCTTTCTAGAAGAGTCCGAGACACGCGCCCAAGGGCTGGGGCTGGGGCCCTGTAGCCAGAGCTCTGCTCTCACCTCTAGAAGGGTCGTCGTTCTTGGGCAGGGGCCCGGGGAGGCCCCTCCACTGACACACTCGCAGTCCCACACCAACACACCCTCCCGAGGCTAGAGTTGGGCTGAGGAGGGAAGGCCCGGCTCCAGCGAGGACACATAGGCTCCTTGTTCTCCAGGAAGTCTGGCAGGCTGGGCTTTGGTGTCGGGGCTGGGTGCCAGGTAGGGGGAACCCTCAGCCCCAGCCTCTTCCTGCCCAGTGAGGTGGGAGCAGGGCCAGGAGCTGGGGGTGGAGCAGGCCAGTTGTGCGGAGCTCACGGCGGCTGCGGCGACTGGGGACAGAGCGGGAGGGGCGGCAGTGAAGACAAAGGGAAGATGGGAGCCGTCTAGATCTCCAGTCTTGTGGAAAAGGGACGAAGCAGCAAAGAAAAACTTGGCCTTTGTCTGTCTGGGCCACAGACCAGGCGTCCTGGTTCTAGGCCATCCGTCCCCTGTGGCCCCAGGAAAGGCACTGTAGCCCCTCGGAGGCCAAGGGGCCACCCCCACCCTCGGACCCAGGCCCACCTGGGGCGCGCTCACCCCCAGACTCAGGCTGCCAGTCTTCTCCCCTCGCCAAGGCATTTAGGCGCGACTAGAGGACACAGGGAGCCATGGAGGAAAAAAAAAAAAGTTTATTTAATCAGAGAGCCTTTGAAGGCACCTGGCTTCTGTCGAGTAGAAAAAAGGCAGCAAAACGGCAACTGTACAGGGTGCGTGACGGGTAGGGACGGGCGGGCAGCAGGGGAGGGGAGCACGGAGAAGGGGGAGGAGGCATGAGGGGAGGAAGGAGGGCGGGGAATAATCAGATCAGACCATACAACGGTCAGTCCTGGCCTCCAGCCACCCCTGGTACAGGCAGACAGACAGACAGACAGACACAAAACACACACGTGCAAGCTCTCTGAGCCCAGGAGCCTCTCTGGCCCTGCTCAAGCAGGGACCAGTCAGAGACTGCGCCCCTCCCACCTCGGCCTCCAGCCCCCGGCCTCCGGGTCCTCCCGGTCCTCACTGTCCATTCGTAGAGGCTCCCGGGCTTGGACGTGGGGCCCAGCCAGCCGTAAGAAAGCAAGTCAGTAGAAGAGAAACCTCCAGGCCGCCCCACTGGTCCCTGGCGGGCAAGGGAAGGGGCAGGAGGCAGGTGGGCAGCATCGTCCAGTCTACCCTCGGTCACACGATCGCCCGGAAGAGGAAGGAGAAGACAGCCCCCAGCGCCAGGCCCAGACACAGAAAGAAGGCCATGATGGATCCTGCTGTCTCCGCCTCGGCTGCCTTCACTTTCCTAAAGGAGGGACGGTGGGCCACCTCAGGACCGCTCAGCCCCAGCTCCGGCATTGGGGACACCTGCCCGCAGACCTCTTTCTGCTCAGTGCCCTCCGTTCCTAGCCCCAACCAGCTTCTGCCTCTTGGGGGACGTGTCCTGGGGCTGTCCCCCCCTCCCACAGCTCTGCCTAAGCAAACCCGGGCACCCCGCCCCTCTGCCTGGGCGCCCCTTCCCAGCGGATCCCCTCGGCTCCAGGCCCAGGCAGCCTCCGCCTCCCTCTACTGAGCGTCCCCCACTGGGGCTCCAGGCCCTGCCCGATGCCTGAGTCCCCTGCCCGGCCCCACTCACTTGGGCCCGAAGCACATGCAGAGGCTGGCGAGGTAGCCGTTAGAGAAGGCGAAGGCGGCCATGAAGAAGATGTACCAGGCGTCGTGCTCGAAGACCACGGTCAGGTAGCGGTGGTGCGGGATGTTACACAACAGCAGCAGGGGCACGAACACCAGCCGGGCCACCACCAGGCTCGGCAGCCAGCGGCTGTCCTGCCCGGGCTGCGGGGACCAGGCGGGGCCTCAGCCGGGACCCACTCGCCTCCATCTGGGGCCCCTGGGGACTGAAACCTCTAACGCTGGTGACCCTCAGGGAGGGCCTGACTAGGAAGGGGCACAGTGGCGCCTCCTGGAGTGCTAGAATGTTCTGCATCTTGATCTTGGTAGGCACACATACATATTAATTAATTAATTAATTTTTTTTGTGGTACTGGGGATTGAACCCAGGGGCATTCTACCTCTGAGCTACACCCCTAGCCCGATTTTTTATTATTTTGAAACAGGGTCTCACTAAGTTGCAGAGGGCCTCACTGAGTAGCTGAGGCTGGCCGCGAACCCGGATCCTCTGGTCTCAGCCTCCCAAGTACTGGGATTACAAACGTGTGCCACCATGCCTGGCTTTATTTATTTATTTTTTGTGGTACTGGGAATTGAACCCAGAGGCATTCTACCTCTAAGCTACACCCCCAGACCGATTTTATTTCTTATTTGGAAACAGGGTCTCACTAGGTTGCTGAGAGCCTCACTAAATTGCTGAGGCTGTCCTCGAACCTGCAATCCCCCTGTCTCAGCTTCCCAAGTATTAGGATTACAAGAGTACGCTACCACACCTGGCTCATACATATTTATTAAGCTGTACACTTATTAGACTTATACACTTAATTATATGTAAATTATTTTTGGATTTTCTTTGTGTGTGGTACTACTGGGGATTAAACCCGGGGTGCTCTGCCTCTGAGCTACATCCCTAGCCCTTTCTATTTCGATTTTGAAACAGAGTCTCACTAAGTTGCTGAGGCTGGCCTCGAACCTTTGATCCTCCTGTCTCGGGCTCCCAAGTACCAGGATTACAGGTATGAGCTATGGCACCTGGCTCAGATCTTTAAAAATGGTTCCTTAACACTAGCTTTCCTGCATTCCCTTTCTGCGTCTCAGGCTGGGCTCACCTTCCCACAGGAGCTCAGTGACCCTTCACTTACCCACATGACCACAGCTGTGAGGCTGCGGCCCAACCAGTCAAAGACATTGAATGTCAAGAAACAGGCCACAGGAATGAAGTATTTCCCTGGGAGAGGAGAAGGAGGTTAGGAGACAGGAGAAGACAAGGCGCCCCGCCCTCACTGGGCCTCAGCTTCCCAACGGAGAAGACGCCTAGAGTCCAGGGACGATCAAAGGGACCCAGGAGGGTCCAGCTGGGCACAAGGCAACCCAGGTTCCTCCAGCCCACGCCCTGTCCTGCCTGAGACCTTCTCTACCCCTCCCCTGGGAATCCGTGGCCTCTCACCCCAGGTGCTGGTGCCTGCAATGCTGGATCTGACCTCAACGGTCACGGCAGGGAACAACCCGATGGTGACCGTAAAGATGAAGCAGACGGAGAGAGCCAGGACTGAGATCTGGAGAGAAGGGAAAGGATTCAGCCAGGTTCCTATGTCTTCATGGAGGCCGTGCATTAAAGAAACAAGAACACAGCTGGCGTGGTGGCACACACCTGTAATCCCAGTACTTGGGAGGCTGAGACAGAAGGATCGCAGGTTTGAGGACAGCCTCAGCAAGTAGCGAGACTCTCATCAACCTAGCGAGACCCTGTTTCAGAATAAAAATAAAATAGGGCTCGAGGTGTAGCTCAGGGGTAGAATGCTCCTGGGTTCAATCCCCAGTGCCACACGCACGCACGCACGCACACGAAATAATCAAATAATCCAGGAGAGTGACCAGTCTAAGATCAGAAAGGAACTGGTGGCAGATGGAAGAAGACAGCAAAAAAGAGAGAAAAGGTAAGAGATGGAGGATAGAATGCCCTGCCCCACGTACGTCCTTGAGGATGGCTTTAATAGAACGGCTTCTGCTGGTGGGCTGAGAGTTGGGGGCTGAGACCCCAGACTCCTCTTTGCCTGCTCTTGGCTCCTCTCCTGGCAGGTGACAGGTGGTGGAAGGATCTTCGAGTTGTGGGGAGGATGGAGCGACAGGCGGAGTCAGCTGGAGGTGGACACCCCATGGACGGGTCCACACCCTAACACCTAGCCCAGGCCTCCCCTGAAATCCCCCTGGCTCGAGTCCCCTGGAGCCTAACCATTCCCAGGAGCCTCAGGCCACGTTACTCCCCACCCCAAATCTGAAACTGCTTCCCAGTGCCTTCAGTCCAAATACCCGGGGCATTCAGGGTCATCCAGGATCACCCCAATTTTCTCTTTCCCAGCCTGTATCTCCTCCTGTCCCCTCACTCCACCCCTGGTCACTGTCTTCCACTGCCTCCCCCCCCCCCAGGTAATACAGTGTACCCGTTACTGTCCCCTTCTTTGCACCGCCCCCACCCTGGCTTCTTGGGCTCTGAGACCTTTACTGATGAGGTCCAACTTGGTCTCCTGTTCCCCAGGCCCCTCTAGCTTCAGCTGCTGGTAGTAGCGGTAGAACTCCTGTCAAGCAAGGGAGACAGACGGGGAGGTAGAGTCAGAGGATCACTAGGATCCCGCCTCCCCCAGGTGTGGCCTCAGGACACCTTGGTCTGCACCCCCATCCCCACACCCCAGCCTCCTCCTTGCACTTACCAGCCGGGGCAGGCCCAGGTAACACAGGATGGCCAAAATGATAACCGCGCAGGCTGTAATAAAGTAGCCGAAGGCACTTTCTGACAGCTCTGAGCCACCTGCGTGGACAGTTTCCGTGATCAGAGACAGGCCCCTCCCCGCCCCGCCCCCATCCTCCAGGGCAACAGGCAGGTGAACAGAACTCACTGGCAATGGCGCAGATCATGGCAATTGAGGCAAAGAAGCCTGCCAGGCCCTGGCCACTCATGATGGGGGCTGTGTAGCTGGCAGGCAGGAGGCCGGCCAGACCGAACAGGCTGCCCTGCAGGATGGCTCCGAATGCTGGGGAACAGGGTGGGCATCAGCAGGGCGGCAGGGCTGGCGGACAGTGTCCACAGAGTAACGGGCCCCTGTGGTGTCCGCCGGCGCCCAGGGAGTCTCCTTCTTTTTGTACTGGGGATTGACCCCAAGGGCATTCTACCTCCAAACTAAAGCCCAGCACTTTTTTTTTTTTTTACGGTACTGGGGGTCGAACCCAGGGGCATTCTACCTCCGAGCTACACCCCCAGCCCTATATTTTATTCTTTATTTTGAAACAGGGTCTCACTAAGTTGAGGAGGCCTCACTAAGTTGCAGAGGCTGTCCTTGAACCTGCGATCCTCCTATCTCAGCCTCCCAAGTACTGGGATTACAAGTGTGTGCCAAACCCAGGGGCCTTCTACCTCTAAGCTGCACCCCCAGCCCTATTTTATTTTTTATTTTGAAACAGGGTCTCATGGAGTTGCAGAGGGCCTCACTAAATTGCCGAGGCTGGCCGGGAATCTGCGATCCTCCTGTCTCAGCTTCCCAAGTACTGGGATTACAAGTGTGCGCCACCATGCCTGGCTTCCAGCCCTCTTTTTTATTTTTTTGTGGTACTGGGGATTGAACCCAGGGGCATTCTACCTCCGAGCTACATCCCCAGCCCTATTTTTTATTCCTTATTTTGAAACAGGGTCTCACTAAGTTGTGGAGGACCTCACTAAGTAGCTGAGGCCGGCCGTGAACCTGCGATCCTCCTGTCTCAGTCTCCCAAGTACTGGGATTACAAGCGTGCGCCACCACACTCGGCTCTCCCAATCATTTCTTATTTTGAAACAAGGTCTTGCTAAGGTTGGTCTTGAACCTGTCATCCTCCTGTCTGAGTCTCTCAAGTACTAGGATTACAGGTGTGCGCCACCACACCCGGCTCCCAGGGAGTCCTGGTGCTGAGCTGCCCGTCTCTCTGTCCCACTCCCGCCAGGTCCAGCCCTGTGCAGTGCCCACAGCGCCCATCCCCCCGGCCCAGCTTACAATTAATGAGCATGATCTTGATCATGGTGAGGATGAAAAAGGGCAGAGCGTCCATCTGCACCTTCACCAGGATGGCGGTGAACAGGAACACCAGGAGGATGGCCACCAGGCTGCCCAGGATCCGCACGGACTGGGGGATCCTGCAGGAGGGGCCCGGGGTGGCAGTGAGGGCTGGGTGGCCTGGGGCTCAGCCTGGGGTGCCGGAAGCAGGGGCTCACCTCTGATGCAGGAAGGAGTTCAGGCAGGCGAAGAGCAGCAGCGGCAGCATGGCACACAGGGTCATGACATTGTTGAAGATGGCACTGAGAGAGCTCCGCTCCGGCGAGGGTGCCGCGGGGTCAGGAGAGGCCTTCGCGTCCTTGCTCAGGTCAGCAGGGACCAAGGACACGTTCTGGGGCGTGTCCAGGCGGCTTGTGAAATACTGCAGGGGTTACAGAGCAAAGCGCTGGCAGCTCTGTCTCTCCCTGGGCCCGAAGGCAAGCCCCAGGCCTCCCAAGCCCAGGACACATGCCCTGGGGAGCCCAGTCCCCCCAGTCTCACCTCAGTGGCGGTCATAAAAAAATTCCAGGGCAGCAGCGTCCCCAGGCCCAGCACGAAGAAGATAAGCCAGACAGCTTTGTATCTGGGACAGGAGGAAAGAAAGAGGGCCGGGTGACCCACAGACCCACCCTCCCTCCCTGCCCTCCCTCTCCAGCTATCCCAGGGGGCAGGGCAGCTGTGTGTGTCCAAGTGCATGCGTCCTCCTATGGGGGGTGTATGTGTGGATCCTGGGTTAGGGAACAGGGCAAAAGATAAGTCAAAGGGGAAGGGGGTCAGGGACACAGGACTGAGAGGATTTTGGTTCTCAGCCTTGGAACACTCGGGGGACCCCAAAGGCTGGGAACTAGTGAGAGGCGTACATCCGGAGATGGTTTTGGAAATCCTGCTGAGGGCTAGGGTGGGCGGGGAGCGAAAAAGCCAACAGCAAGCCTTCTGTCCCTCAGGCAGGCTGGAAGTGATTATGCTGTCTGGGCAGAAACTGTGTGCGTGGCTCCCGGAAGAGGATTCTGAGGTTAAAACTCCCAGACCTTCTGGACCTAGTGGGGCAGGTGGGTGGGGTTCCCCAGGGGAAGCTGGGCGATGAGGGAGCATAGCTGTTCTCTCCCTGGCCCAGTGGGTCACACCACGTAAGGCTGGCCAGGAGGTCTGGAGCCCCTGGGTGTCATCTGGCTGGAGTGTAAATACGTGTCACCCAGCTCTGGCCAGGCCAGTCTCCCCTCGGCAGGCCTTGCTTGCAAGCTTAGTGACCCTGGGGAGCCACAACCATCTCCAGATGTGTGCCTTCTTCAGAGACGCCAGGGATGAAGCCCAAGGCAATGAGGAGACAGGTCTGGCTGGGGTACAGGGGCTTGGACCATCGCAGGTGTCATGCAGGGAGGGTCTGGGCAAGTACCCCAAATGGGCAGGTCTGAGCTCTTAAAACTGCAGCCCACTTCTGTACTCCTTGAGCACTGAGCTGGGTGTGGTGGCATACGCCTGTAATCCCAGTACTTGGGAGGCTGAGACAGGAGGAGCACAGGTTTGAGGCCAGCCTTAGCACCTAGCAAGACCCTGTTTCAAAATAAAAAATACCAAAAGGGCTGGGGGTGTAGCTTGGAGGTAGAATGCCCCTAGGTTCAATCCCCAGTACCAAAAAAAAAAAAAAAATTGGGTCAGAGGCCCAGAATGGAGAACAAAACTCCTGGGCATGGTCACACAGGACAGAGAGTCAGAGACTGAGCTGGGGGAAAGGGCTTCTGGGGGCTGCACAGGAGGGGCCAGGCTGGGACACTGACGAAGAGCAGGCTGGGCCTGGAGAGGAGGCAGGAGTGCCTCGGCCTGCACTTACTTAAATTCCCTCCCCTTCAAAGAGCCTGTGAGGCGGATATTCTTACCGCTATTTCACAGGTGGGGTAACAGTCCCAAAGGGATCAAGCTAACTGTTCAAGACCCCCCCAGCCAGAAGAGGCCTCGTTCCGTGGCCTCTGACTCAGGGAGGCAGGGCGGGCAGGGGAGACGTGAGGGCAGGACAGAGCCTGACACCTGTGAGGAGCCGAGGCCTGACTTCATCAACACTCTCAGGTCTCAGACCCACTGGAGAAGCTGAATCAACACAGGCTCTCCCTCCAAAACAAACACGTGCAGGTCTAACTTGAAGGAGTTCACACGCTCCAGAGGTGGGAAGGTGAGGCCCAGGACCAGGGAGGGCTGGGGTCATCTGAGGCAGAGGCCCCGGGGCAGCCCTGAGGGACAGGGTAGTTCTGCCAGATGTGCTCTGGAATGAGGGGTGCTGCCAAGAATTTCCCCAGTGGTGGCAGGAGGAGCCGGAAGCTGCTGACTAGCTGGGGAACAACAGTGGAAACACTGACAGGCCAGAGACAGACTGCTGCCTGCCCGGTGCCCTCCCTACTGACACCCGGCCAGCACCCAGCCAGGGCACGCACGTCCCCACCCCGTGACGGCCTGACTCACAGCTACCTGGCCACGGCAACATCACATCAAGGGACAAGGCGCCCGGGCCCCTGGAGACCCATCCCTTGAAGTCCTCAGCCCAGGTCCCGCCCCTCCCCCAGTACCTGTCCTCAGGCTGGTGGCTGGTCGTCATGGTGCCCGTGTTCTCAGCTGTGTCTGGCTGACAGCTCCCTCCCTCTGGCGCTTGCTGGGGGCAGACTCAGTGTGAGGCCGGCTTCCACCCAGCCCTCCTCAGACGCTTGAGGGCTGTGGGGGCAGAGCAGACAGAGTAGGCCAGCAGAAGAATCCTGCAGGCCCCCCCTGGCCAGGCAGGCCTGGTCCCTCTGCCTGCTCCGGCTCCACCTGGCTCCCGGCCTGGCCGCTGCCACCGCTATTTTTATCCAGCAGCTGAAGCAGTTTATAAGCTGGAAAACAGGAGGGTGGAGAGCAGGAGAGGAGGAGGAAGCATGATTGAGAGGGAGGGAAAGATAGTAAAAAAAAAAAAAAGACAAGGAAGAGACTAGAGGGGTCAGGGACAGTGAGGACAATGGAAGGAGACAGCAGGACAGAACGAAGTGGAGGAGAGAGAGCAGGGGGAGGGGAAGGAGGAGGGAGAGAAGCCACAGAACAAGAACCAAATGGATCTGCCAGAGCTGAGGCCTCCAGGGCCCTCCTCGAGTCTGACCTCTCCATCTCGAAAGGGTGGGCTCTGGGGAGTCTGCACCCTTCTCAAGGCACCCCAGCCTCTCTACTGGTGGCATCTGAAACCTTTCCTTCCAACTGCTGCACAGGAGTTTCCCAGTTCCTGGTTAGTTTTCCAGGAAATTATTTCACAATGGGTGTGGAGACACAGCCCCCTCCTCCGACCCCTAGTTCTGGCTCCGGGGCTATCCCATCCCCCCTCAGTTCCTTTCTTACTTGGTCCCAGGCTACTTTCCTCTTCCCCTTTCTGAGAGTAGCCTCAAATTTGGTGCACAGGCCCAAAATTCATAGTCCCAAACATTCTAGCTCTCTCCCTCAGCATCTGCCCCATTTGTGTAGGGGTAGGCACCCCAGCACCAGAGGATTAAATAGCTTCCCCTCTAGAAGGCCTAGGAGGGCCTGGCCAGGCGGCGCATGACTGTAACCCCAGTGTAATCCCAGCTCCTCGGGAGGCTGAGGCAGGAGGATTGCAAGTTCAAGACTAGCCCTGGCAATTTAGTGAAACCCTATTTCAAAAAAAATTTTTTAAAGGGCTGGGACACCGGGTGTGGTGGCACAAGCTTGTAATTCTAGTACTTGGGAGGCTGAGACAGGAGGATCGCAGGTTCAAGGATAGCCTCAGCAATTTAGTGAGGCTCTCAGCAACCTAGTGAGATGCTGTTTCCAAATAAATAAAATCGGTCTGGGGGTGTAGCTCAGAGGTAAAATGTCTCTGGGTTCAATTCCCAGTACCACCAAAAAAAAAAAAAAAAAAGGGCTGGGAGCTGGGCATGGTGATACACGCCTGTAATCCCAATATTTGGAAGGCTGAGACATGGGGATTGAGGGTTCAAGGGCAGCCTCAGCAACTTAGGGAGACCTTGTTTCAAAGTAAAGGGAATACAAAGGGTTGGGGGTGTAACTCAGAGGTTCAATTCCCAGTACCAAACAAATAAACAAAAAAAGAGCTGGGGGTGTAGTTCAGCGGTAGAGCGCTTTTGCCCACCACGTGAGAGGCCTTGCGGCATGCACTGGCACCCCAGAGAGGCCCAGCCCTGGGACCCGGCCCTGATGTCTGGAGTGGGGACAGGCTTCCCCTCCCGGGGTCTCAGCTCTCACCAGATGCATAGACTCACCAGCAGAGGGGGCCTGGACAGTCCCCAGGAGGGGTTCCTAGCCCAGTCCCAGGCAGCAGGCCTTGTCTACAGGGGACTGGGTCAGGGTCCAGAGTGAACAAAGTGGCCGGGGGCATATCAGGATAGAGTCCCTGGCCTCCTGGGGCCCCATTCTGAGAAGCCTCAGCAGCTACCGGGGAGATAAAAGGCCACAGAGCAGCTGGGAGATAAGGCCACAGCAAGGAGTCTCAGCAGGGGAGGTAAAGGGTGGGCCAACGCCAACTCTCAGGCCACAGCTTGGATAAACACACTCAGATGGTCACCCTGACTTTCTCAATGGGCTTTTTCACCCCTCCCAATAATTCTTCTCCACCCCTCCCTGGGTAAACTCTAGACTTTCCTCAGGCCTTCCGTTCCACCCCCCAGCCCACAGGTGGGTTGCAGGGTGGGGGAGCAAACCCACACACCTCCAAATGAAGGCAGAGGGCTTCTCCCAATCCTCCTCTCAATAAATATTTACTCAGGACCTCTGCATGCCAGCCAAGCATTGTTTCTAGGCACCTGAACGGAGTGGTGTACAACAGTATTAACATTTTTCTCAAGGGAAAAAGACCACAGGGCTCCGCTGGGGCTGGGGGTAGGGGTCGGGGCTCAGGTTTCCTATTTGGTAGTAGGGAGGGGACCCCCAACACACACACACACACACACACACACACACACACACACACACACACACGGCCTCTCACCTCAGCATAGCCTGGGCTCCACCCCTGTCCCAGGCAAGGTTCCTGACAGCTAAGAGCATGTCTAGCTTCAACCCAGATGGGAGCCTGTGGTGGGGAGAATGACTCTCCTTCTCAGCAAAACTGGCTTAGGCTTGGAGAAGCATTCACTCCGTCCTCTCCCCCAGCTCTCCGCCCAGTCCTGGGCACCACTCATCTCCAAGCTCCTGCCCACATCTTAGCATTCTGCTGGCCAGCCCAACTGGGTAGTTCTTGTCTTCACCCAACAGCAACCGGGGATCTGACACCAGCTCCCAACATCGGTGCCCCTCCAGCCAAGCCTCGGCTTGTCAAGATGGAGCCCTGAGAGCAGCCCTCCCTGCCCACAGGCTCCCAACCTAGGGAGTACCCCAACTTCCAGACATACCTTTGTGCTACATCAACTCCCCACTCCCTGGGTCCATCTGGGGCTGGTCACTACCTACAGCTCTCCCCTCCTCCTCCTCACCACCCAGAAGCTAGTTCCAGATTGTTCTCCAGAACAGAGGAGGCCAGCTGAGGTTAGATGAGGTGCCCCTTGCCTATGGTTACAGAATAGGTGAGCGAGGGAGCCAGGATTCAAAGTCAAGGTATAGCTTATTCTAGGTTCCTTCTGGGTGGGGAGGGAGGGAGGTATAAAGACGTATAAATTGTTTCTCAGCTAGCCCTGTAGACTGGGAGGTGCTGGGGAAGGCTCTGCTCCAATAAAAGGGGAAAAGTAAGGTGGAGGCCCCGATAGTTCCGAGCGAGAGGACTGTCAGTGTAGGGGACCTCATCCCCCACTCCATCACACACACATTCTGGCACCCAGAACTCACACAGACCGCAGGCCACGTCCAGGGTCTGGAGGTGACAGAGAGGTGAACGGGCAAAGGGGAGACACAGGGTTGGAGAGAGGTCCGAGACGGGTGGCCCCGGCCGTCCCCACCACTGCTCTCCCCTGGGAAGGAAGCCTGGGGTTAGCGTGTCCTCGCCGGTCACCTATTTACTCTCACGGCAAGTAAGAGGACGCGCCAGGGGCGCGCCACGAGCCTGACCAGTAAAAAGGGGTACTTAAAGGGACAGCTCCCCCACCTCCACCGGCATCCCCATCCCCCTCTCCGCGGAGCCCGCGGCGCGGTCCCGCCCCGTGCTAACGAGATCGATCTGGATTAATGTTCATTCGCCTGCCCCTCGCGGAGGTCGGCGTGGCGGCGGCAGCTGCTGTAGGCCCCGGAGCCGCGCCGCCCACGGGTCGCGGTGCCAGCGATCCCCGCGCCCCGGCCCGTGCGCGCCACGTGCTGCACCGCGCCGCCCCACCCCGGTCCTCTCCCGCCGCCGGCAGCCAGGCCCGCCCCCGGCCCTCGTGGCAGGCGGGTCGCAACGCCCCGCGCCCGGCGGCCCCTGCACGCCCCCGGCCCGCGCACCTGCCGAGAAGGATCCTCCGCGCGGAGCTCGGCGCGCTCTCCCGGCTTCCCGCCAGCCCGAGCGCTTTCAAACCCGCCCTCCGCTGGGCCCGCCCCTGCCGAGCCCGCGCCACTTCCCCGCCACCTCCCGCCACCCGCGCCCTCGCCCCGCCCCGGCCGCCCGGCCGCCCCACGCCCCCGGAGCGCCTCGGGGCCCGCGCCGCTGCACCCCGCGCCCGGCTCCTGCGGGCTCCGCGGGCTGCGCCACGCCGCCCTGCTCATCGCGCGACGCGGGCCCGGAGGTGCAGCCCCGCGCCGGGCAGCCCTCGTCCCCTCCGCGCTGGGGCCGTGCACACCCCTGCGCACTCCGTCCCGGGACGCGCCCCCGGGCCAGGTCTCGGCGCACACGGGCGGGGACTGCCCGGCCGCCACAGCCGCGCTCCATCTCAGGTGTTCCGTTATCCCGCCCAGGCCCCGCCCGCCTCACGTTCCCTCCGCACCCCACCTCGGTTCTTTCCAGACTCCCACTTTTTTTCCCCCTCTCTCTCTTTCTTGGTACTGGATGGAACCCAGAGGCATTCTACCTCTGAGCTACATCCCCAGCCCTATTTTGTTTTTTGTTTTGAAACAGGGTGTCGCCAAGTTGCTGAGGTTGGCCTCTGACCTGCGATCCGGTCTCAGCCTCCCAAGTACTGGGATTAAGGCTGCGCCACCGGAGGCACAAGCTGCCAGAGCCCCACTTTTAATGCCGTCTTCTGTTCAGATCCCTCCTCGTTTCCCTTCAAGAGATTTCTCCCCCCCCCTCCATTCCCTGGTGGGATCCCCTCGACTTAATCGTTCTATGACCTGCCTGGTGGGCTTTTCTACCCCTGACACATACAGACCAGACACAGACCCATAAACATCACATCACCCACAACTCTGACTTGAGATGTGAGGTTGTGTGTTTGTGTAGGGGGCAGAGGCACAGCCCTGAAGCTCCCTCAAGATCTGCCCTTTCTAAATCCAGCACTTTGGAAAACTGAGGCACAGCTGGGGATGGGAAGAGAAAGCCAGGAAGAGCCTTATATCCTGCAAGAATCCCATTGTTCCATCCCCCAGATGATTTGGGTCGGAGGTGGAAGCCCTGCTGAGCTCCACATCCTCTCACTGGAGGAGGAAGGGGGTGGGCAAGCTGAGGAGGGGTCCACTGAGTACCTCCAAGGGAGGGATGAGGACTCCCTTGTTGTTGGGCAGTAAATGGGGGTCATTAGCTGACCCTACAGCAGCAGTCAGTGCTTTAGGGTGATCCAAAGCCTGAGGGCTCTTAGGGCTTGAGGATCTGACCCAGGCTGCCCACCCCACCCCCAGCTGCCCTAGGGGCTCATGCCCTGGAGAAACTACGTACACACGAATTAACAATTAGCAGTAGTAACAGCATAGGGACAAGGCAGGTTAAACCCTCTCCCCAGAGAAAGTCAGGCCCTGAGGAGGGAGGTAGGGTTCACTTTAGGAGAGTGGGTGCTTCTGACTACTCAGGTAGGGGTGTCCCCCAACAGTAGGGGTGTCCCCAGCCTCCGGTTCCTGCAGAGATGACACAGTCTTCCCCCCAGCGCTAAGCAAACAGGGCAGGAAGCCGGCGTGGGAGGTGTTTTTCTAGGCGCTGCCTACAGCTCTAGAGCGGCCTCAGTCTGTCCACAACCCTGGATTCTTACCATCATGTTTGTCCAGTCTCTCTCTCTTCCTCTCCTAGCCGTCCCTCCCCTCTTCCTTGGCCCCCTGCCTCTCGCCCACCTTCCTTCCCTGGCTCTGGCCTTGTGGGGGTGGCGGGCCTGGTGGTCAGAGAGATCTCCCGGACACGGCCAGGCTTGGTGACTAGTGGCTGTTTTGCAGCTGTCTGCAAAGGTGGCTGGAAGTGGAAGGAAACTGAGGGGAAGTGGTGAGGGTCCGGGCCAGGCCAGACTGGGGATGACTGGTTCCTTTCCCCGCCCCCGCTGGGCCTGGCCCGCTCAGCGGATGGCAACAGCTAGGCCTATTATTGTTGGAGAGAAGCCCATCTGGCATGCACCCTTGCCTGGGCCACAGCCAGCACCCACATGGCTCCGAGCTGCCTCCCCAGGCAGAGAAAGTTGCTGGGTGCCAGGGCCCTCTGCTGGTCAGCCCTGGGAGCCCCAACTCTCAGAGCCTGGTGCCTGATGTGCGTCTAGCCAGGTCTGCCCCCTGGGCTATGGTTCTCTCCCTCCCCATGACCGGTGACCGTGACCGGGTGGGGTGGGAAGGAATGGTCCTCTTGATCCCCACTCCCCGCTCCCTCCCCACCCTCTCAGGACTGCGGCTTGCCCCAGGCTCCTTCCTCCCCCTAATAGGACATAAAAGCGCCTCACCACCACCCACAGTCCTCTCTCCCCAGGCCTGTGCCCTCTCAGCTGCCACCAACAAGACATCTGTGTTTGCTCAGCCTGGGGGTTCATCACCAACGCATGTCTAATATTCTCAGTTGTGATTACATCTCTATGGCCTCATGGCAGGGCTGGGCCTAGGGAGAGGCCAAGAAGGCACTTGACTAAGATGCCAAATTTAAGGGGATACCAAAATAATTGGTAATCAAGATAAGTGTTAATGTAATGTGGGGTTTTTGTTTGTTTGAGGTGCTGGGGCTCAAATCCAGGGCCTTGCACATGCTAGGGACATGATCTATTGCCAAGTTACACCTCCAGCCCTAGTGCAGTATTTAAAAATCAAAGTTAATGTGCCCAGTGTGGTGGTACATGCCTGTAATCCCAGTACTGGGGAAGATTGCAGGTTTAAAGGCAGCCTCAGAAACTTAGTGAGACCCCGTTCCAAAAAAAATAAATAAATAAAATAGGGCTGGGGATGTAGCTCAGAGGTAGAATGCCCCTGGGTTCAATCTGCGTACCCCCCAATCGAAGTTAATGCAAAGAATCAATGATGAATGCATCAATTTTTTTCCTTTTTTGCTATACTAGGCGTTGAACCCGAGGTGGAGAGATTCTACCTCTGATCTATACCCCAGCCCTATTTCGTTTTTTTATTTTGAAACAGGTCTCACTAAGTCATGGTGCACTGGCCTGGAATCTGCGATCCTCCCATCTCAGCCTCCCAAGTACTGGGATTACAGGACCGTGCTACCCCGCCCAGCTACAACATCCAAATTTTAAATAAAAACAGATGTGAGGGTGGATACTAGGTCAGGGTTCAAGGGGAATTATTTGTTTACTAGGTCGGGGCCTGGTCCTCTAGCCTAATTTCTCAGGCCTCTGACCCCTGCCTTCAGCTCTGGGCAGGTGCCTCACCTTGGGGACTGTAAATGGCGGTGGCGGTGTGGGGAGTCGTCGTCTAAGGGGTCGGCCTTCAACTCCCAGAACGTGTCCTCTCTTCCAGAACCGCAGGACTGATCCACAGTCCGCCTGGCGGCGTGAGAACCAGCAGACCCCGCCCCCGCCGCGCGCCCGGCCCTCCCGCGCCCTGCAGCTGTTCCCCGCGCACCTGCTGCGACTTTGGGGGGGCTTCCGTACCTGGGGGGAGGGGACGGAAATCCCCAGGCCGGCAGGCCCCAGGTCCCCTTCTGGCCGCCACACCTCCAGGCTGGGGCCACAGCCGTGGCGGGAGAACGCAGCCCGCGCCGGGGCTGACCGGTCTCTGCCACCCGGAGGGAGAGGGGTTGCTACGGACGATTGCCGCGCCCGCCCCGAGGTCCCGCCCTGCGCCGCCCCGGGACGCCGAGAGCGTCTGGAAGGGGTGGGGAGGCCCGATGGGAGGGGCCCTGGGCCTGGGAAGGGCCGCCAGCCAGCGCCCCGAGGCCCTGGGGGGACAGGGTTAGGGACCTAGGGGCTCGGACCCCCTTCCCCCCGCCCCTCCCCACAGTGGCCC
Source organism: Glis glis (assembly GCA_004027185.1). NCBI lineage: Eukaryota > Metazoa > Chordata > Mammalia > Rodentia > Gliridae > Glis > Glis glis. The sequence continues at coordinate 5,166 of PVJS01020027.1, read as the reverse complement.
TCTAGAGCACGTGCACTGGCTTTTGGGGACTCTGGCGGGAAGCAAAGCTGTGTTTGGGGTGGAGTCCTGCTGGTGTGGGGGTCGCTTCCCCGGCCCCCGTCTTCTGATGGGAATGGGGACAGAGTGGGGATCCCGACAGAGGCCAGCATTCCCCACTGTCCCCCTCTCAACCTAGAGCCCAAGATTCACTGGGGGGGCGGGGAATATTGCATGGGAAACAATAAGCAAATTATCCGGAGGCTGGAATGCAAATGTGTCAAACAACTCTACACACACACACACACACACACACACACACACACACACACGCCCCCAGGCACCTACCACTGGGGGAAATGAAGAAGAGAAGTTCACCCCCATCTCTTCTAGGGCTCAGTGTCCCTGAAGGACGTGCATTTCCGTGCCTTCCCCGCCCCCAACAACAACAGGGTCCCTTAGCAAACAAGTCTGCATCTTCCCACCTCTCTAGCAAAGTCTCCAAACTCACTGGAGCACATCTCTCTCCTGTGTGCCCGCTGGCCAGCCAGCCTTCCTCCCGAGAGGGCACAGCCATTACTGGGTGGCAGTGTGAAGTTCTGACCAGTTAGACACCAGAAACAAAAAGGGGCCCTGCAGTTGTCCTCCTCTCCCCTGCCCCCTCCCCAGCAGCCAGGGCAAGTTAAGCTGGGGGGGGGGTAGAAGTGTGGGTGGCAAGACTTTCAAAGACATCCCAAGAATTCAACGGAAGATTTATTGAGCACTTGCTGGCTTTAGGTCGGCCTCCAAAGGCTACCAAGGTCTTGTTATTTTAAGGTAGATCCTGAATCTGGAAGACCAACAGTCTAGATTCAAATATCTTTTCTTAGCTACACTGTCACTTGTCCCTAGGTTTAGCGTTGCTCCTCACTGGACTTGACGTCCCCATTTGCCTGGAGGTTAGGTCTGTACCCCCTTGAGACCAGAGGTGATTAGCAGAGTCTTTGGGAGGAACAGGAGTGGAGGAGCAATGATCAGTGGTCTACTAGACGCGGGCATCCTTCCAGAAAGACATTTCTGCTGGGAGGGGGAGGATGTTCAGGTCAGTCCCCACCAGATCTTCTGCCCAGGGGACAGGCTGCCGTCCGCCTGTGCCAGGACTGTCCTACTCCAAAAGAAAGCGCCGTGGTGGATCCAGCGGCTGCCGGGACTCGTGGCATCACTTCTGGGGGCCTAACCTCTCCTTCCTCTCTGGGCGGTCCACTCTGGAGGCCTCCCCAGCGTCCGGCGGCTGTCGCTGGCTGAGGACGAGCAGCACACAGCCCAGCAGAGTCTCTCGCAAGTCCTGGGAGCCCAGGCGGCGGGCCAGGCGGCGCAGCAGGGGCAGGAGGTGCCGGCGGGCCAGGCGGGCGGCGGGGAGCAGCAGGCGGGCCAGCAGCCCTCTCAGCAGCAGCGGGAGCAGCGGAGCGGGCATGGCGGGTCAGTGCCTGCGAAGGCAACCTAGGCGCTAGGCTTGTGCCTCCTGCTCCGCCCCACCTGGCAAAGACGCAAGGTGGGCAGGAGTGCCCCTCCCTCAGTTTACACCTCCGTGTCCCCAGTCTTAGAGTCACGGGTCACTTGGCTTTAGTGGAGCCCTTTCTTTGGCAAGGTAACTGGCTCAGGAGGGTTCTCACCATAGCACAGATGGGGGGCACTGAGCCAAGACCAGAGAGCGGAAAGCCGGAGCCAGGCCCCACAGACTGCTGATCCCTGCCTCCAGGTGCTCTCTGCTCCCCGCACCCCCTTCCTCTGGTCGCCCCCTCGTCTTGCACACCCTCCACCCCACTGGCATCTCCCAACCCTTCTCCCACAATCCAGCAGTTCTTCCCCAGGCAACTCTAATTTTTCTTTTGGAGACTCTCCATCCACCCAGACTTCCCCTCCCTCCCCTTCCGTCCCCTACCCCACCGATCCCGATCCGGTCCCAGGCAGCTCTCACCAGTCAGAACTGCTGCTCAGAATCAATCTCTGGCTGGACTTACCAGCTGGATACAACACAGGGTAGCCCCACCCAGCCCAGACCCACCCAGCTCAGCCTGCCTGGGGTGGGCTACAGTGAAGAGACAGCTGTGCTCTGGCACCTGGTATGTTGAGGGGGAGAGGGCAGCTGGGCTGGTCTCCTTTCCAGTCTGGAAGGAGACAGGGAGGAGGGAGCAAGTGCAGGAATTCCCTGGAATCCAATCCCTCCCTCCTTCCCTCCCTCCCTCCCTCCCTCCCTCCCTTCCTTCCTTCCTACCTTCTTATTGAACTCAGGGGCCTTCTACCTCTGAGCTACACCCCCAGACTGATTTTGTTCTTTATTTTGAAATGGGGTCTTGTTAGGTTGCTGAAACTGTACTTTGTATGTGTGTAGGTGGGAGGGGGTACCGGGGATAGAACCCAGGGGCCTTCTACCTCCGGTCTACAACCCCAGCCCTACTTTATTTTTTATTTGGAAATAGGGTCTCCCTAAGTTGCTGAGGCTGGCTTCAAACTTGTGATCCTCCTGTCTCAGCCTCCCACGTACTAGGATTACAGGCATGCACCACCACGCCTGGCCTTGAAACTGTACTTTCTAATGGTGTGACCTTGAGTATATTGACTCTTCTGGGTTTCAGTCCTCTTGTTGGCTATCTCAATAACTGGGAGGAAGCTGGGTATGGTGCCTACCCTTGTAATCCCAGTACTTGGGATGCTGAGACAGGAGGGTCACAGGTTTGTGGCCAGCCTCAGAAACTTAGTGAGGCCCTCTGCAACTTAGTGAGACCCTGTTTCAAAATAAAATAGGGCTGAGGGTGAAACTCAAAGGTAGAATGCCCCTGGGTTCCATCCCCAGAACCAAAAACAAACAAACAAAAACCCACGCACACACATACAAAACAAACAGACAAAAAACTGGGAGGACAATGTATCAATGTATGACACCCACTTGCCCAAACCTCAGATGCAGTAAGGCTGCAGATCAAACACATTTCTTTTATTTATTTATTTATTTATTTATTTATTTAGTGTGTGTGTGTGTGTGTGTGTGTGTGTGTGTGTGTGTGTATGCATGCATGCTACTGGGGATTGAACCCAGGGGCATTCTACCTCCAAGATATATCCCCAGACCTTTTTATTTTTTATTTTGAAACAGGGTCTCACTAAATTGCTGAGACTGGCCATGAACTTGTGATCCTTCTGTCTCAGCCTCCCATGCACTGGGATTACAGACATGCACCACCACGCCCGGCATCAGACACACTTTTTAACACCAGGTCTGCTAGGATCTGGAGAGGCACTGGTAGGCCCTCTCCTGGGGGCAGAGGAGTGGAGACACAGTCTAGGTCAAAACTAGGCGCACTTGGACACAGGTGGATGGCATTCCTACTCAGGGACAGGAAGAGGGGTGCCTAGTTCAGGACCCCCTTCTCCACCCACTTTTCCCTCCTCCAGATTAAAGGAGGTTCCATGAGGTAGCCAGGTATATCTCATTGGGTTTATAGTTTTTGTTTTTTTGTTTTTTGATACTTCATTCTCCCACTTTGAAAATGGGTATAATTCCTGCCTTCCTGGAGTCAAATGAGATTATGGCCATGATGTGTTTTGTAAACTTGAAGACTTTGGGAATATGATCATTTATCACCATCCCACCTGCAGCTGCCATTGACATCACCATCGTCTCCTCCACCATCAAAGACCTTGAAGAAAGAAAACTTGGGAGTTGGGACAGGCCTGTCTGCTTCTACGCGGAGGAAGCAGGACGAGGAGCCAGAGATTTACAGGTAGAGTCTTCCTCCCCTAGTGGCTTCCTGAGCAAGGTCAATGGCCATGTGTTTATCGCAGGGCTGTGGGTAGGATGCATCTTGAGTATACACATGTGCCAATCCTGAGTCCATGAGCTCACTCGGTTCTCACCACCGCCCTGCAGGGGAGTGACGATTATGATCATTGTAAAACCATTGAGGAAGCTAAGGTGCTTGGCTCTGGGTTAACCCGCCCTCTTCCTGGGTCTCCCCATCGACGCAAGTGGTAGTCATGTCTTTCCGGTCACTTTGGCCAGCAGCTTGAGGAAGATATCCTGGACTCCTCTCTTCCGCTCATAGCTCTCCATCCACACTAGCAAATCCTGATGGCTGTATTTTCAAAATACTCTAGCCGGGCGTGGTGGTGCACGCTTGTAATCCCAGCACTTGGGAGGCTGAGACAGGAGGATCTGGGTTCGCGGCCAGCCTCAACTACTTAGTGAGGCCCTCCGCAACTTAGTGAGACCCTGTTTCAAATAAAGAATAAAAAATAGGGCTGCGGTGTAGCTCAGAGGTAGAATGCCCCTAAGTTTAATTCCCCAGTGCCACACACACAAAAAAATATTCTGAATCTGACCCTTGGGGGTGTATGCAGAACATTTGCCTACCATGTTTGAGGCCCTGGGTTGTATCCTCAGCAACACACACACACACACACACACACACACACACACACCTTTTGAGGCTAGAAAACCAAGTCAAGGACTTGTCATCTGATTTCTACAATACCTGTAGATTTAGGTGAGTTCTTGAGGTTCCCAAAATTAGTTGAGTTTCCTGGGCCTGCCAGGAAGTAACCTTCCTTATTCATCTGTAAGGCAGCCGTGTAGAGGAGCCATATAAGTAAGCTACCAGGCCGGTTTCCCCGAGGGCTTTTTTTTTTTTGCGGTACCGGAAATTGAACCCACAGACATTCTACCTCTGAGCTACAGCCCCAGCCCTATTTTTTATTTGTTATATTGAAACAGGGTCTCACTAAGTTGCGGAGGGTCTCACTGAGTAGCTGAGGCTGGCCACAAACCCGCAATCCTCCTGTCTCAGCCTCCCAAGTACTGGGATTACAAGCATGCGCCACCACGCCCAGCTCCCCAAGGGCTTTTATTGGCTTCATAAAGTCAACCTTAGTTCCATAAAACTATTTGTCATATCTGATTCTGTGTACATTTTCAACTATGACATTCTAGTCGAAGCCTTGGTAATACAGCCAACGTTTCCAATTGTACCCTGTAAGAAACCAGTTCTTATGGAACTTACACAAATAACTATGCTGCCACGAAAATGAGACTAGTCGCTCAAAATTTCTGAATCCTGGAGAGACCAGTTAGGGAGGGAAAGTAAACGTTTCAGTTCTGTTTACAGAGTATACTTGGCCTAATTGCCGAGAAAGTTTCTTTAGATCCTGCCCAAT
>PVJS01020026.1:0-33066 GCA_004027185.1 Glis glis | reverse complement strand
CCCTCCTTTTTTTTTTTTTTTTTTGGTACTAGGGATTGAACCCAGAGGCATTCTACCACTGAGCTATACTCCCAGTCCTATTTTTTTTATTCTTTACTTTGAAATGGGGTCTCACTAAGTTGCGGAGGGCCTCACTAAGTAGTTAAGGCTGGCCACGAACCCGATTTTCTGGTCTCAGCCTCCCAAGTACTAGGATTACACCATGCCCCGCTCCTCCTTCCTTTTGCTGGGGATTGAGCCCAGGGGCATACTACCTCTGAGCTATACCCCCAGCCCTTTTTATTTTTTTGTGTTTTGAAACAGGGTCTTGCTAGGTTGCTGAGAGTCTCCTTTGTTGCTGATGCTGTCCTTGAACCTGTGATCCTCTTGTCTCAGCCTCCCAAGTGCTGGGATTACAGGCGTGTGCCACCATGCCTGACTAGCTTCCTTTCTTACCCTGGAATCTCTGAATTCCTATCTGCTGCCAACACTTGGCACATGTTCCTTCTCTCTCTTGGATTCCTTGCAGAATGACTAGCTCATTCCTATTCTTTAGCTCTTAGCTCCAGTGACCCTGTCTTAGAGACTGCCCTGGCTGTCCATCCGAGGGGGCTTTGCCAATTAATTTCTATTTCATCACCTCGTCCATCTCTTTCACAGTTTTCATCACAGTCTGTGGTAATCTTGCTCAGCTCTTTGTTTACCCTTTGGGTCTCTGTCTCTCCCACCCGTTTATACACCTGGGAAGGACAGGGACTGGGTCTATCCTGTTCACAATAGTTTCTCTAGGTCCTCAAACACAGTCAGGAACATAACAGGTGCTCATCCAGTTTGTGTTGAGTAAAGAACTGAATGAACGGGTGGTAGCGTCTTCTGTTGTTTGGGATTGTAATGGACTCACTGGCTTAACTAGGGTAGAGTTGGACCAGGGATCTCAAACCCACAGATCTGGAAGCTGGGCGTGGTGGTTCATGCCTGTAATCTCAGTACTTGGGAGGCTGAGACAGGAGGATCGCAGGTTTGAGGCCAACCTTAGCAACTTAGCGAGACCCTGTTTCAAAATAAAAAATAAGCTGGGCATGGTGGCACATGCTTGTAATTCCAGTACTTGGGAGGCTGAGATAGGAGGATCACAGGTTCACAGCCAGTCTCAGCTACTTAGTGAGGCCTCTGCAACTTAGTGAGACCGTGTTTCAAAATAAAGAATAAAAATAGGGCTGTGTGTAACTCGGAGGTTCAATCCCCCTGGGTTCAATCCCCAATTCTGCAAAAAAAAAAAAAAAAGGTCTGGGGGTTTAGCTTGGAGGTCAGATGTCCTGGGTGTTTGATCTTCAGTACCAACAAGTAACAAAACAAATCAAAACTCATAGACCTGGAGCCTCTGAAGCTCGGACTTTGACTTTAGAAGTTTTGGTTCTTAGTTCTGTTTTTTTCTACCTTGGGCAAGCCAGTAGACCTTTCCTGTGCTTCAGTTCTTCTATAACATCAGCACAAGGACCCTGACCTGGTGGGGCTTGGGGGGTGGTGAGAATCAAAGCAGCATGCTCCGTGGCCGGTGTCGTCATCTGAAGGTGCTACGCAGTGGGTGGGGTTGGATGTCTAGCCACATCTGTTTTGCTCCCTTTCTCTCTCTTCCTTACATATTTCGTTTCTAGTTCCCATTTCTACCTTTATTTGTTAATTAAATTTATTTGCCAAATATTCACTGAGTAGCCTCATTGTCCCACCCCCAGAGCTGGGTATGGTGGTAAGCAACCCTTGCTTGCTAGTCACAGGTGCGTGTGTGTGTGCGTGTGTGCGTATGTGTGCATGCATAGTAGGGAGAGCAGGAACAGGAATGAGGGAACCTCATCCCTTCCAAATTCAGGTCTTCTCAGAGAACATCATTCTGCTTGTTTATTTACAAAAAGGTGGGGTGCCCTGGCTTTTGGTGGTAATTGTGTGTGCATGTGTGTGTGTGTGTGTGTGTGTGTGTGTGTGTGCGCACACAAGAAGAACTGGCAGGTCATCAACTGTAATGTTTTTTTTCAATTAAAAATTAAAACGACCTTCAAAGGCGCAGAATTAAAAATACCAGGAATGGAAATCACTCGCTTCTCACTTGGTCTGGACACAATGGTTTACTTCCTCTTGGGTTCTCCCCAGAGGCCCTGGGTATTGGGCAACTGCAGGCCAGCCCATTCGACTCTTCCTCTTTTGGCCAGAACGCTGGCTGAGCCCGGAGCTCCTCCTGTGAACACACAGTCCAGTCCCGTATCTCACCACTGCCTCGGGGTCTCAGGCCCCTCGAAGTGTGCTTTTCAGCTGGGTTCTCCCCATTCCCTGGAACACTTCTGTCTCTTCTCAAAGGGTGTAGGCCTGCTAATGTGGTTCAAAACTCCAGAGGTTTTGCCAAATGTCGCATTGGCTTTCTGGTGAAGACTCAAAGGATGTGTGCCTGGCTGAGGCTGGCACAATCGTCCTCATGGATACTTTGGCAATTGTCTTTTGGGGAAGTGTGTTCCTTGCTGGGGCCCCTTTGAAATCTGCATGCTCAGGCATCGGTGGGAGTAATGCTACCTTTCCAGAAGCTGAAGGATGAAGAAGAAAACGGTTTTTATTTGTCCCAGCCCTCTTCTTTTTGGCCTGCTCAATGCACCTGCACATGATTTGGTGGCTGCCATTAAAGACAGGGGCCCAGCTCTGGTTCAGGCGCACTGTAGAACACTTCCTGCTTGGCCTCTCTTCTGGATTTTGGATCATTGCCTATGGTTTTCACCTCATATGATCATTCTCATATATGTGTATATGTATTGTCCTAAGGCTTGAACCCAGGGGCATCCTACCTCCGAGCAACAACCCCAGCCCTTTTTATTTTTTGTTTTGAAACAGGGTCTTCTTTCTGAGTTGCTGAGGGTCTCGCTAAGTTGCCGAGGCTGGCCTTGAACCTGCCATCTTCCTGTTTCAGCCTCCCAAGTACTGGAATTCTAGGCATGCGCCACCATGCTTAGCTCGGTCCCTCATATTAATCAACTTATTTATATTATCCCAGCTCAGCCCTTGCACTTCTCTCAGGACTTGTCTTGGTCTCCAACCTGTTGACCTCTGATGGGAATCTGATAGGATTCTCTAGAAGTGCTCTCGAGGCCAATCCTTAGCCTAGACACCTTTAGTTGACTCACCCTGGATCTGGATGCCTGCTAGGCACCATGGTCTGACCAGGTACTCGGTGTTTGTTTTATCTGGTTGGCTCACACTGGGGGCACCGTGTCCTTCTGAAGGATTACTTTTTCTGCAATCCTAAAGGGCTCGATCCTCCTCCTCTCACTCCCAACAGGTGTCCAGCATACCGGTTGCCTGTGCTGAAGCAGTAAAACAATTCTTCAGTGCTATAAACTCAAGGGCTCACCTGCTGAAGGTCAGTGTGTTCAGAGACGTTTTTATAGCCAGCAAACACAGCAGCCATTTACAGTGGAGCTAGGTGGGTTGTAAATTATTTCACCGACAGTGCTTGGCCCCGTAATTATGGAGAAATGGGGGAGAGATTACACACCTACTATGCATGGTGAGAAAACACAGCTCTGGTTTTACCCATGGACTTCCTATCATTCCACTGATAAATTATTTCTTTTTTCCCCCTTGCTCTTCATTTAGTATTGGGTTTTTGGCCCGTAGGCCCTAGCCACATTTGCCAGCCAGTTTTTTTTTTTCTCTGCTGGAAGTGTGGTCAATGAGAGACAGTTCTCTGGCTCAAGTTGGCTATGTGAAGGGTTCATAGACCTGAGGCTCTGTCGTTGACAGCTCATGAAATCTGGGACTTATGGATATTTGGAACATTGATGGGGACTGCTCGTATGCCCTCTCCTGCTACAGGATAACTTTGGGAAGTCTAATTACTGCAGTCTCAGGCAAAGACCAGGTGTTCCTGCCCCATGACTGTGCAAAGAAAAGCCTCAATCCCCCGCCAGCAAGTGTATTCTGCTGCCTGGTACCTCGTTCTTTCTCTATTTGACCTTCAAGCTGAGCCCAGAACACTGGAAACTTGGGTGGAGAAGGACTAAAAAGTTACAGATCAGGGAAGTGGGTGTTTGGCAGCTCCGGGAGGGTGGAAAGGCTGCCAGTTAGGAAGGCAGCCAGACACAGATTTGAAACCCAGGCCCAGCTGAGTTCCTGAGGCACTTCCTACTCTCCCTGGGCCTCAGTTTCTTCATTATAAATTAGGCCTAATAGAGTCTACTTTAGAGCAGAGAGATGGCATGAACCTGCCTGCCTGCGAAAGACCCTGGCTTGTGATACAGAGAACTGAGCTGCACTGACTACGCACGGGCTCCCAGTGAGCCATCCAGGGTCAACTGGCAGTTCCTTCTCCTCTCCCCATCCAGAGAACTGAAAGGGCTGGAGGGGAATCCAGATATGTGGCAGGAGCTGCCCTGGAACATGGCGGGCTCACGTGACATAAGTGGGCACGTGACCGGCTGGCTCACAGAGCTGGGCTTTGGTGGCTTCACAGGAGCCCATCGCATCTCAGCGTTTCTGCTGTTAGAGCGTGCCCTAGTTACAGCCTTCCCACAGTTTTGGTTGAGTTGAGGGTTCTGGGCAAAGGGTATCTCTTACTGTACAACTGGCTCACGGCCTTCTCCAGACAGACAGATGGGCAGAGAGGGCTGGAGAACCACTGGGCCATTATGGGGACAGCTGCTGGACCTTCCGGTCCAATCAGCCTCATAACCCTAGTGGAAGGCGCCAGAAGCTTGTAAAATACCAGGATGTTTCTATGGGTAACTGCAGTAAAGGGCTTTCCCCACTCCCTGACTTCAATCCAACGCTGGTTTGGGAATTTCTCATGCTCCCTAGTTCCTGATCGAATGAATAAAATCCATTTGAGTTTCTTCTGGCTGGACAACCCCCCCACCCACCCACCATCATACACACTGAGGAAGAGAGAAACTGTGACCTATGACCTCCAAGCCTCTGCCATATCACCTGTGATATCTCACTGGATTCTGATAGCGACCCCCAGCTTCTGACTGGAGTGGATAATCCACGATACAGAGGGAACTGAGGTGCATGTAGGTGAACTGGCACACTTAGGTCTTGTAGTCAGAAAGTAGACGCTGGGATCCGAACCCAGGACCCCAGCCCCGAAGTCCTGCACAACTTCTCTGCCTCAGAGGCTAGGAGTGGGGGCAAGACCGAAACAGGAGCTAAGAAGAGGGAAAGTAGATTAGCAAGGAGGGTGGGGGGAGGGCAGGAAAACGGAAATAAAGAAAGAAATACACACAGTTATTGCTTCATCGAGGCAAATGGAGTTTGCTCACGGGGTGGAAAATTGTGAAACTTGGCTTGGGAAGTTTCGTGTTGGTTGGATGATTGAGGCCAGCATGGTGCGAGTCCTCCCATCTCACGCTCCATCCCCCAGCCTCTAGATGGAGGTCTGACTGTTGAATCATGCTTTCCCACCCAACCTGAGCAGATTGATTAAAATGGCTATTTTTATTATCCAACCACCGCTCACTGGCAGCTTCACAAACTTGCACGTGCCGTCCAACAACAGGAGGCCGTTATCTTAGTGTCTCCTTCAGAGCCCCTTGGGTGGGTGGGCGGGTTATTGCCATTTCTATTAGTCAAACGAGGAAGCAAATCCACAGAGTTTATGAAACTGGTCCAAGGTCCAACAGCTGATAATGGTGAAGCCAGACTTGGAGCCCATCTCTGCCCCGTCCCGGCACCCATCTCTTTCCATGGCTCTAGTCTGAAGGCTGCCTTCTATACAAACGTGTTCACAAGTGTTTTCCAATTGAATTGTCATGATAACCTCAGAAACTCAGCTACTGCCTTCTCAGTACACCCCATTTTATAGAGGGGAATTTTCCCAGGAGGTCAAACACCTTGAATGAGAGACCTCATAGTTGTCGGTTGAGTGCATGGTAGAACTTGACCAGAATTTTCTAGATTCGCACTTCCTGTTCTTTCCATTAGACTATGTTGAAGGAGCAAAGTCCCCCATTTTCCATCCATCTATCCATTATTCACTCAATCACCTTTTTAGGGCCTACCCTGTGGCAGGGCCTAGGCTAGGTCTCCGTATAGTACAACAGTGATGGAAACTGTCATTTATCTCCAGAGGTCTGTGCAAAGAACAAATAACCAACGACACCATAAAATGAGGAAATAAGTGTGGCAGCAGAAATAGGTAGGTGGAGGGAGATTAGGTCTGCCCCATTGGCTGGGGGAAGTGCTGACCTCTACCCCTGCTTGTTGAAGACTTTGTTTTGAACAGTGTGTTCTGCATGGATTTTTCAAAATCTCCTCCTAATTGAATGAGGCACCTGCCTCTGTGGCATCCTGGTGAGCCATGGTGGAGCAGGAAGCCATCCTCCATGTGAATCAGGTTAATTTGGTGAGAATGAAATGAATGGTTCTGTAATCTGGGCTGATGGGGAAGTCCAGGGAGCTCAAAGCTGTACTGGTTGCAGAAACTGCTGACTGAGTTGTGACCTTGGAGTCTCGCAGGTTACATAAACCATCTTCAGGTGAGAACTAACCAGGGCTCACCCAGCTGGCAGGAGCTGGGCTGTCTCTTCTCATTAGGATCCCAGCGCGTTCTGTAACTGCCCAGACACGTGGGAAGTTCCTTTGCTGGAGTTCACGGGTCCTAGGAAGTCTCTGGGTGGATTTCAGTAACCCGTGGATCTTTGATATTGGGCACATAACGTTGTGTGTATCCATATATGTTCATTTCTCTGGGAGAAGGGTCCCAGTCTTAATCAGTTCATGAAAATGCTCCTTGAGAAAAGTAATGTAAAAATAATGTAATGTGGTGATGTGGTTTCTGAGTCCTACCCAAGCAAACTTTTTTTTTCCAGTACTGGGGATTGAACCCAGAGGCATTCTACTGCTGAGTTACACCCCCAATCCAATATTTTTGTTTGTTTTTTATTCTTTATTGTGAAACAAGGTTTCACTAAGTTACGGAGGGCCTCCTAAGTAGCTGAGGCTGGTCGCGAACCTGCGATCCTCCTGTCTCAGCCTCCCAAGTACTGGGATTACAAGTGTGCACCACTATGCCCGGCCCAAGCAAACTTTTACTTCAGTAAGTTTGAGGTGAGTCCCAGGACTCTGTTTTTAGATTTCCAGGTGATTCTGAGGCTGGCCTTGAACCTTGGCTCTGCCTATCTCAGCCTCCCATGTACCGGAATTATGTGCGTGTACCACCACGCCTGGCCTCAGATTTCCAGGTTACTCTAATGATCAATGACTGTCTTGGGAACTACTGAAATTAGAACACTACTTGTCAAATTAAATGAGCCTATGAAGTCCCTGGGGACCTTGTTAATGTGCAGATTTTCATTCAGTTACACTGGGATGGGACTGGAGATTCTACATTTCTTTCTTTTATTTTATGGTACTGGGGATTGAACTCAGGGGCATTCTACCTCCGAGCTACACCCCCAGCCCTATTTTTTATTCTTTATTTTGAAACAGGGTCTCACTAAGTTGTGGAAGGTCTCACTAAGTAGCTGAGGCTGGCCGTGAACCTGTGATCCTCCTGTCTCAGCCTCCCAAATACAGGGATGACAAGTGTGCGCCACCACGCCCGGTGAGATTCTACATTTCTAACGAGTTCCCAGTTGATGCTGTTGCTTTGAGTAGGAAGGTTTTTTTTTTTAACTCTTCCACATTTTCAGAAATTTATTAAAATTCATGATATGTCTTCTATCCCACGAGCATCCATCCAGCTAGCTGCCTGCAACAGAAAGATACCACTCTTAGCCACATTTCCAGATTTTAACGTGAACAGTACTTGGGGTGTTCAGAATATCAGATCTTTAAGTAGGAAGGTTTTGTCTAAAGGTATATTTTTGTCTGAGTCAGTCATAGGCCATTGGTTAGATTCAAACCACATCCATTTCTTTTGTTTGGGATTGAGGCTAATTACTCAAGCCACTTCCCTTTGGGGGGTCACGACTAAAGGGAAGTTAAGAGATCTCTTCGGGAGCGTTGAGTACTTCAAAGTCCAAAGTTCCATTTCCAGTGACAGTATCATCAGCGTAAAGAACAAGTCTGAGGTTAGATAGGCTTAGATATAAATCCTGGCCCCAGAATTGATCATCCTGTGTATCTTTAGGGATGATGCCTGCTATGAACACCAGAATGGCTAACAGCAGTATAAACGAGGAGGAGTTTATTTTTCATGCCCAACAAGAAGTCCCTCTGTAGTGTTGGGATACGTGGCTTAGCTGATAATCGTCAAGGACCAGGGTCATTTTGTTCAGCTCAACATCTCTACCATGTTGCTCTCAGGGTGTGGGGAGTTTGGGGCAGGAAGAAAGGGGTACTGGCTGGAATCATTTTGCCTGGCCATCCCTAGTTGCAAGAAATGTTGGGAAAGGTTTATGAGTGTTTCCAACCTCTAGTCTGGAGAGCAGCAAGAGAGAAGAGATTTGAGAAATGCTATTAGGTCAGCTCACAATAGTGTCTGCCCCATCATGTGATTTTATGCAATTTATTGAATCTTTCTAAGCGTCAGCTTCCCTGTTTGTAAAACAGGAGAACAGTTCCTTATAGCAGTGGTTCCCAAGATGTGGCGCGTAGTTCCCAGCCCAGCAGCGAAGCATCCTGGCAGACGTGCCCCACGGAAACTGCAACTCTGTGGGCGGAGCCCCAGCAATCTGTTTTAACAAGCCTTCCAGGTGATTCTGATGCATGCTTAAGTTTGAGAGCCACTTCCTTAAAGATTTCTGGGAAGAATAAGTAAGACAATTATTTAAGGCCCTTGACATTCAGAGAGTGCTCATAACATGTAGCCTGGGTGTTCACCTCTTAGACTAAAACAAACTGTGGTGCAGTCTAGTTTTTGGAACGCTGTATAATAAACTTGGAATAAGAAGGTTTAAAAACACCCCCAAAAAATTTTCAAGTTTTTTTTTTCCTAACTAGTGAATCAATCTTCCAATTCCTTAGTATGCTTTTGAGAATCTGCTGAGCACGGGCCACTGAAAAAAGGATACTGCGTTGAAGAAAGTTTGAAAGAGTTGACTCTATTTCTTTATTTTTTAGAAATTACAAATTAGGTGTGGTGGCACACACTTGTAATCCCAGTAGTTGGGAACCTGAGACGGGAGGATTGTTGATTTGTGGCCAGCCTCAGCAACTTAGTGAGACCCTGTTTCAAAATAAAAAATAAAATAGGGCTGGAGTTATAGCTGAGAGATAGAATAACCCTGGGTTTGCCGGGTGTGGTGGTGCACAGTTATAATCCCAGTAACTTGGGAGTGAGACAAGAGGATCACAAGTTTGCGGCCAGCCTCAGCTACTTAGTGAGGCCATCCTCAACTTAGTAAGACCCTGTTCCAAAATAAAGATTGAAAATTAGGGCTGGGGGACGTAGCTTGGAGGTAGATGCCCCTGGGTTCAATCCCCAGTACCCCCCCAAAAAAAGAATAACCCTGGGCTCCATCCCCAGTACCCCCCCACAATTACAGCTTAATTGAGATATAATTCACATACCATAAGATTAATCCTTTAGGAGTGCACAGTTCAGTGGTTTTAAGCATATTCACTGAATTGTACAACCATCACCATTATCCAATTTCAGAATATTTTTTACCACCACCCAAAGAAAACTTACACCCCTTAGCAGTTACTCCCCATTCTCTCCATCCCCAATCTCTGGCTAACCTTTACTGTTTCTAAGGATTTCCTTAATTAATTAATTAATTCATTCATTCATTTTTACTGGCTTGTTTACTAGGAGGAATTCCAAGATTAATACTGACATCATTGATGAAGATATCAAAATTCTGAGAGCAAAGTCTACCATGAGTTCATCTGTGATATGGTTGCCAGTGAAAACAACAATCACAACAACAATGATGACATTGTTGGTTGTCGTGAACACCGTGACTCTGTTCCTCTGGGAATCGGAACACTTTGGGTAAATCATTACACATCTATGGTCTTAAGTCTCATTGGTGAGGTTGGGGGGAGAGCTAAACATCCTCAGGTGGTCTCTGAGGACCTCTGGTTCTGAGTCCAACTTGCTCTGGGTCCTGTGCTGTGAGTGGGAGCAACTGGTGGGCGTCTATTGACATGGTAGAGTATGACCAGGCGGGGAGGGGCCTGAAACCTTGGCTTCGGGAGAAACTGGGGTTTCCTTTGGAGGAGGGAAGGGGCTGGGGTTTAAGAGCTTTGCCTTGAAATTTCTACCCTGGGAGGAGGAAGCAGATGGATTCTATGGGGCTTCAGGGGGATAAACTTGACTAATGGGAGAAGCTGTGGATCAGTACAAGGGAAGCCCTACAAGAGTCAGAGAGCAAATAAGGAAGGGATTATTTTGGAAAGTAGTGAGTGTCCTGTCATTGGTGGGTTTTTATTTTGGGGGGGATTGAACCCAGGGGCATTCTACCTCTAAACTACACCCCCAGCCCATTTTACATTTTGTTGTTGTTGTTTTGGTATTGGGGATGGAACCCGGGGGCATTCTACTGCCGAGCTACACCCCCAGCCCTATTTTAGTTTTATTTTGAAACAGGGTCTTGCTAGGTTGATGAGAGTCTCACTACTTGATGAGGCTGTCCTCAAACCTGTGATATTCCTGTTTCAGCCTCCCAAGTACTGGAATTACAGGTGTGCGCCAGCATGCCCGGCTTACGTTTTGTTTTTTATTTATTTATTTATTTGTTTATTTATTTATTTATTTGCAGTACCAGGGATTGAACCCAGGGGCATTCTACCTCTGAGCTACACCCCCAGCCCTATTTTTTATTCTTTATTTTGAAACAGGGTCTCACTAAGTTGTGGAGGGCCTCACTAAGTAGCTGAGGCGGGCCGCAAACCTGTGATCCTCCTCTCTCAGCCTTCCAAATACTGGGATTACAAGTGTCTGCCACTAAGCCCAGCTACTTTTTGTTTTTTGAAACAGGGTCTCTTGGCTCAGTGTGGTGGCACACGCCTGTAATCCCAGCGCTTGGGAGGCTGAGACAGGAGGATAGAGGCCAGCTTTGCCGAGGCTCTCAGCAACTTAGTGAAACCCTGTTTTAAAATAAACATAAAAAAAAGAAACAGGGAGGGTCTCTCTAATTTGCTGAAGGTCTTGCTAAATTGCTGAGGCTGGCCTCGAACCTGTGATTCTTCTATCTCAGCCTCCCAAGTACTGGGATTACAGGTGTGCGCCGCCACGCCAGGCTTGGCGTTGTGCTCTTGGAATGGTAATTCAAACATCTGGTGTGGGCAAGTCTATAGAGCCTTTCATATTCCTGGAAAAATATGATGCTCCAGATCTGTAGAAGGGTGAGATCAAAGTGAAGTGAGTGTGCGTAGACAGTCTTTACCTCTTTCTTGTTTCAGTGGATGGCAGTTTATGGCAAATGATGCAGCTTTTTTTTTTTTTTTTTGCGGTACTGGGGATTGAACCCAGGGCATTCTATCTCCAAGCTACACCCGAGTCCTATTTTTTATTCTTTATTTGGAAACAGGGTCTCACTAAGTTGGGGAGGGCCTCACTAAGTAGCTGAGGCTGGCTGCAAACCGGGATCCTCCTGTCTCAGCCTCCCAAGTACTGGGGATTACAAGCGTGCGCCACCACGCCCAGCGAGATTTTGCATTTCTAACCAGTTCCCACCACACCCGGCTCAATGATGCAACTTTTTTTTTTTTTTGTGGTACCAGGGATTGAACCCAGGGGGCGAGATTCTGCATTTCTAACCAGTTCCCACCACGCCTGGCTCCATGATGCAACTTTTTTTTTTGTTTTGTTTTGTTTTGTTGTACCGGGGATTGAACCCAGGGGCGTTCTACCTCTGCGCTACACCCCCGGCCCTATTTTTTTATACTTTATTTTGAAACCGGGTCTCACGAAGTTGCGGAGGGCCTCGCTAGGTAGAGAGAGAGAGAGACGGAGAGAGGGAGAGAGGGGGGAGAGAGAGAGAGAGAGAGAGAGCTAGCTGAGGCTGGCCGCGAACCCGGATCCTCCGGTCTCTGCCTCCCAAAGTACTGGGATTACAAGCGTGCGCCACCACGCCCGGCTGATGCAGCTTTTACTTGTGACTGTCATCTCCTTTCTAACTTGAATTTTGCTTTGCCAACAGGGATGTACGGAGGAAAAGATTTTCCTGTTGGCATGATTTCATTATTGAGGCACCCAGCATTCGTGTTCAGAAACCATCCCTCTCAGCCCAGTGTGGTGGCGAAAGTTTGTAATTCCAGTACTTGGGAGGCTGAGACAGGAGGATCACATGTTTGAAGCCAGCCTCAACAATTTAGCAAGACCTTGTTTCAAAAAATTAAAAATGAGCCGGGCGTGGTGGGGCATGCTTGTAATCCCAGTACTTGGGAGGCTGAGACAGGAGGATCTCAGGTTCAAGGACAGCTTCAGCAAGTAGTGAGACTCTCATCAACCTAGCGAGACCCTGTTTCAAAATAAAATTAAAAACTAGGGCTGGGGGGTAGCTCAGAGGTAGAATGCCCCTGGGTTCAATCCCCAGTACTAAAAAGAAATAAAAAAAGAAAAAAAAAAAAAGAAAGGGTCCCTCTCTCAGTGTAAGGGGAAAGCAGTGTGTAAACAGTCCACTGCAGTCCCAGGGACCAGGGGCCTTCAGGGTGGCACATACACTGCTTCTGGGAGCCCAGAGGGGGCGGAGTAGCCCCTTTGCTGGTGCAGCCAAGAACTTTGCAGCACGGAAGTTTGAGCTGAACCCCGAAAGGCAAGAGGAGGTCCCCTGGAAGGCAAGGGCTCAGCCATGTGCCTGCAGCTCCTGCTGGCAAGCTCCCTCTGGGCTCCTGGGAATCCAGGCTGGACAAGAATGATGGCCAGGGTCAAATATACCAGGCAGGAGTTTGTCCAGGCCCGGGCTCAGCACCAACTTGTTTCATCTCTTAGAATCCTCATGTCCACATGGTGACCGAGGTGCTGTTATTATCGCTAACTTAAAAGGTGGGAACTGAGCTACCAAATGACTAAGTGGTTTACCTAGAGCCGGGCGTGGTGGTGCATGCCTGTAATCCCAGTACTTGGGAGACTGAGACAGGAGGATCGCAGGTTTGAGGCCAGCCTCAGCAACTTAGCAAGACCCTGTTTCAAAATAAAAAAAATAGGGCTTGGGGTGTAGCTCAGAGATAGAATGCCTCTGGGTTCAATCCCCAGTACCACCACCAAAAAAAAAAAAAAAAAGTAGTTTACCTAGGGACACAAGTACTGGCAGATGGAGGGACCAGGGACTTAGAAGGGCCTCCCCGAGGAGGTGACAATTTGCCTGGTCTCTAGGGAGCAGTGGCTGCTCGTCAGGTAGAGGAGACCCGCACACGGAGGAGGAAGCATGGACAGGATGGTGCCGGGCAGTCCGATCACTTAGCACTGGCCATGGGCGGGTGGTGAGGTGTGGCGGGAGATGCCGGCTCCGGGGAGGACAGCCCGGTTCTTGGGGACCTGCGCGTCCTGCTCTAGGCCGCCTGACTTTCACTCGGTCAGGTGAGCCGAGCGCCCGCTCCAGGAGGCTGCTGGGAGGCCAGCTTTGTCTTGACCTGCGGTTCCTGCTCTCCCTCTTCACCACTCAGGCTCTGACCACCCCCGGTCAAGCAGGTGGTCATGACTCTGCTAGGGCTCAGGAGTCACCGAGGGGGCCGTCGCCTCATCTGGCCTTGAGCAACGTCACAGGCAAGGCTTTGTATGTGTGTGTGCGTGTGTGTGTGCATGTGCGTGTGTGTGTGTGTGTGTGTGTGTGTGTGTGTGGTACTGGAGATTGAACCCAGGGGCATTTTACCTTCAAGCTACACCCCCAGCCCTTTTTATCTTATTTATTTTTGTGGTCTTGGGGATTGAACCCAGGGGCATTATACCTCTGAGTTACATCCCTAGCCCCATTTTATTTTTTATTTTGAAGCAGGGTCTCACTCAGATGCTGAGGGCCTCACTAAGTTGCTGAGGCTGGCCTTGAACCTGTGATCCTCCTGTTTCAGCCTCCCAAGTACTGTGATTACAGGTGTGCACCACCACGCCTGAATTTTATTTTTTATTTTGAAAGAAGGTCTCACTGAGTTGCTGAGGGTCTAACTAAATTGCTGAAGCTAGCCTTCAACTTGTGATCCTCCTGTCTCAATCTCCCAAATACCCAGGATTACAGGCATGTGCTACTGCACCCAGCTACAGGCAAGGCTTTAAAATCCATAGTCTAACTTCTACGAGATGAATCTCAGTCCAGCAGCCTCCAGTGCCCTCAGGCGCACCTCCAGTGCCCAGTGGAGAATTCAGCCCAGCCTTCCAAACCACACACGGTTCCAAGGTGCGGCTCTGCAGTATAGGAGATTGGTCTTCCTTTGGGGCCAAAGAAAAAGGTGCTAATGTAGGCTCCCAAAGGACTCCTCTTACAAAGTTGGGGCAGGGTATTGCTCCGTGGTAGAACTTGAGCTCTGCATGCACAAGGCTCTGAGATTGATCCCCAGCACTGAGAGAGAGAGAAAGAGAGAAAGAAAAGAAAGAAGAGAGAAAGAAAGAAAGAAAGAAAGAAGAAAGAAAGAAAGAAAGAAAGAAAGAAAGAAAGAAAGAAAGAAAGAAAGAAAAGCTGTTAGGATCCTTTTGTAGCAGTCGCCATCTCTGTCAGGTGGGTAGTGGAATAGAACCAGTTAGGGATTTGGTGCCAGAGGGTCTAGCATGTGAGTACTGGTTTGGAGGCTTTGGATAAGAAAACTAAGATACTAGAACTGGGTTTGCAAGGTTCAAGCTACAGAAAGCCCAGCCAGTGAGGAGGTGTGGGGACAGTGAGTTTTTTATTCTTTATTAGTATTCTTAGCAGAGGCATTGGCAGGGTGTCTGCAGAGACACCTCCTCCTGGGGGCCCCGGGTGTGGAGGTCCCCCATCCCCTGGGCCTGCTTGCTTTCTTCTGTGGACAAATGTTTGGACTGAACTTCACCCTTGCACAATGAGGAAACATGTTTTAAAGGCCTCACTTGTCAAAAAAAGTTATAAAACCGACTTAACGAGACTTCTGGATTGATCCTGGGTCACGGGCTGGCTGTGCGGGGGTGACGGAGGCTGGGAGTCAGGCCTCACGCTCCTGCCAGGTTCCTCAGGCTCCCGCCGCCCCTGTCAGTCCTGGCCTGGCCATGTGCTCCCCCACCCCAGCTTTCCCTTCCCTGATAAAGTGCTTACCTGAAATTATTACAAGATGATTGATTGTTGATGCAAATATAAAACCTGGTGACAACGTCACCCTTGAGAAGCCCAGGCAGCCCTCCAAATGGTGTCACAGTCGGCTTCTCCTGAATGGAAGCAAAGCCCCGGGGCCCGGCTGTCCACCGCGCCAGAGAGGAGAAGCCATCGCACACTGTGCGTGGTTCAGCTCCACTTGGAAAAGCAAAAGGAGCGAATAGACAAGCTTTTCTTTCTTTCCCTCCTTCCCTCCCTCCCTCCGTTCCTTCCTTCCTTCCTTCCTTCCTTCCTTCCTTCCTTCCTTCCTTCCTTCCTTCCTTCTTTACCTCCCTCCCTCCCTCCCTCCCTTTCTCCCTCCCTCCCTCCCTCTTTCTTTCTTTTCTTGTGGTACTGGGGATCAAACCCAGGGGCATTCTACCTCCGAGCTACACCCCCAGCCTGATTTTACATTTCATTTTGAAACAGGGTCTCACAAGGTTGCTGAAAGTCTCGCTATGTTGCTAAGGCTGTCCTCGAACCTGTGATCTTCCTGTCTCAGCCTCCCAAGTACTGAGATTACAGGTGTGCGCCAACATGCCCAGCTAGACAAGCTCTTACCAGGCAGGGAAGACACACGGGTTTAAGGTGGGTGGGAGCTTCTAGGCTCCCCCACCTTTCCTGCTCTTTATTCTTCTTTTTCCATAGACAGAGAACCATTTATTATCCTAGTACCAAATAAGGGTGGTACATATTGCTCCTGTGCTATGGAAACATTAGCGCCCCCACCAAGGTTGCACAACTTTGTTGGCTATGTGGTGGCCATCAGCGTTCTATCTCAGGTGCACCTGATGACAATCATGATATCTTTTTTTTTTTTTTTGGTTGTGCTGGGGATAAACCCAGAGCCTTTCACATACCAGGCGAGCACTCTGCCTCCGAGCACCCTACCACTCACTGAGCTCCATCCCCAGCTCGTAATACCATTTTTTTGTGTGTGATACTGGGAATTGAACCCAGAGGCGTTCTACTCCAAGCTACACCCCCCACACCGATTTTATTTCTTATTTAGAAACAGAGTCTCACCAGGTTGCTGAGAGCCTCGCTAAATTGCTGAGGCTGTCCTCGAACCTGCAATCCTCCAGTCTCAGCCTCCTAAGTACTAGGATTACAAGCGTGCTCCACCATGCCTGGCTTTTTTTTTTTTAATGTAAGAAGTCAGAGGTGGTGCATTCCAGGGTTGGCAAGTGACATAGTGCCAGAAACCCAGGCTCTTGGGTCTCATTGCTATTCTACAGGTCTCCTCACTGTCCAAGATACCTGCTGGAGCTCCAGCCATTATACCTACATTCCAGAAAGCAGGAAAGAGGAAAGGCAGAGATAAAGGAGAGTACACTTCAAGCACACTTCCTGGAAGTTGCACATACACCTTTTCTAATTATATACCATTGGTCAGAACTTAGTGGCTTTGCTAAACATAGAAGCAAGGAAGGCTGTAATTTATTCTGGGTGGCCATATACTCAGCAAATATCCAGGGGTTCTGTTATTGAGAGAGAAGAGAGAACCAATATTGGAGGGCAACTGGTTCATCCTGCTAAATCTATTTCATCCTGCTAAATCTCTGGGCCAGAGGGGTAAGTATTACCAAATATTAGCTCCAGTTTAGTGTTAAGAAACCTGAGGCTCAGTGAGGTGAATGGTTGCCCTGGGTCACAGAATTGGAGATTGGAGGAGCTGGAATATAAAATCTGAATTGTTCCTTGACTAGCTTTTTGATCGAGGCGATGTTTTCCTATGAGCAGGGCAGACAGCTCTACCTGTGTGTGAGCAATGTTTGTGCCCACTCGTGCGTGTGCTCATTCAGCCCGGGTTTTTCTTGAGTGTTTGCTATGCACACCCATCCTTCTCCAACCTGGGGATCTGGAAGCTTCCTTGTACCCCCACCATGCCAGGGACAGAACCCAGGGCCTCAGGCATGCTAGGCAGACGCTCTCCCACTCCCCAATCCCTTGCACCTTGGCTCTCACTCATCGTTATACTTCCTGATTCTTGCTGCAGGGCCCAGCACAGAGCAGATGCTCCCTAAGTTT
This sequence comes from Glis glis, assembly GCA_004027185.1. Taxonomy (NCBI): domain Eukaryota; kingdom Metazoa; phylum Chordata; class Mammalia; order Rodentia; family Gliridae; genus Glis; species Glis glis. The sequence continues at coordinate 15,895 of PVJS01020026.1, read as the reverse complement.
TTGATGAATAAATGAAAGAATGGTATTACCCTGGGTGTTCTCAGGACTCCTCTCTGCGTTCTGAAGAGCCAGACCTTTCTATGTGTATTTATTTATTTACTTATTTATTTATTTATTTGGTACTGGGGATTGAACTTAGAGGCATGCTACTTCCAAGCTACACCCCCAGCCCGATTTTATATCTTATTTGGAAACAGGGTCTCACTAAGTTGCTGAGAGCCTCACTAAGTTGCCGAGGCTGACTTTGAACCTGCAATCCTCCTGTCTCAGCCTCCCAACTACTGGGATTGCAAGAGTGCACCACCACGCCTGACTTCTATGTGCATTTAGACACATAGTCTCTGGACTTCAGCCACCAGCCCCTCCCGTGCCGCCTAGGGTCTTATCCAGTCTAGCCATGCCAGCTTCCCACTGGGCCCTGGGAACCCGGGAGGGGAAGGGCCCTCCTATCTTTGAGAGCTGCTGTGCACCTTGCTAAGTGCTTCAGGTAATTGTTCCAGTTCCACTGAACCCTGCAAGCAAGTTTTGTAGGCGGTGACTCCCACTTGACAGTGAGGAGACTGAGCCTCAGAGCAGAATGTGACAGGATAACGAGGGGTGGAATTGGGAGTCACCCCTGGCCTGTTGGACTCCAAATCTTTCCTCTATGCCTTGGTCATTTATTGGCTTTTCAAATCCTTCCAGATTGGAAAGGCCAGTCCTGGGAACAGCTGCTTAGCATTACCCCTTAACGAACGGAGCCAGGAGCTGGGTAATGACGGAGACCTGGATTGCTCCGGTCACGTATTACCCGGGCACCTCTCTTCACTGCCTATTCCCCAATGCCAACACATTCAAGCACGCGCATGCGCGTACACACACCACACACCACACACACACACACACACACACACACACACACACGCTTTCTGCTTGGCCTCCTGGCCTCCTGCTTACACTTCCCCAGAGAACTAGGTCGCTCTCTGCCCTGGGGTGCCTGGGGCTTTACCCCAGCCCTCGGACCTCCCTCCCCCAGCCTCCATTCCTCTGGGCTGTGTGAAGACGGTGCCCGGGGCCAGGGGCACGTGTGAGGCGGCATCCTGAGTCAGGACGAGCTGGCGAGGGCCTCGAGCCTCCAGCGGCTGCGGCACACACGTCAGGGGTGGCCGCACGCCTCGGCTGCCCTGCGTCTCACACAGCGCCTTTCCGTCATGTCTTTTATTGCCTCTGACGCCAGTCCCAGAAGGGCGGCTCGTGGTGAGAGCTCATCTGGCAGCCCAGGGAGAGGAGGCCCTGCCAATGTTAAGGAGGGGGGCTTCAGGTCTCTCCCAGGCCCTGCTTAGCTCATCTGTTCCCACATTTCAGGAAGTCCTGCCCGCCAGACCTTTTTCTGCCCACGCACCCTCCCGGGTGCCTACTGGGCTCTGGGCAGCTGGCGCTGTACGTGCGCCTGTCCTCCAGCCTCAGCCATGGTCCCCAGGGCGTTTGCCTCAGCTTGTCCTCTGCCCGAATCCTCTTCCCCCATCTCTATGGGACCGGCTCCTGTGGCTCAGATCTCAGCTTAATGACCTTTACTCAAAGACCCTCCCTGGGCACTTAGAGGAGCTGCTGAGGTCCTCTGTACACAGCATGTGTCTTCTTAATATAGTTTTTATTATTTTATTTTTTGGGGGAGGTACTAAGGGTTGAACCCAGGGGCATTCTTTCTCCAAGCCACACCCCCACCCTTTTTTAAAAATATTGAAACAGGATCTCACTAAGTTGCTGAGGGTCTCGCTAAGTTGCTGAGGCTGGCCTCAAACCTGCAATCCTTCTATCTCAGTTTCCCAAGTACTGGGATTACAGGTGTGTGCCACCATGCCCAGCCTTTTAATATATTTTAAAAAATCATTTGTCCCCTATCTCTAGTATAAATTTTAAGAAGGCAACAAACTTATGAAGATAGGATGCTTAGATTAGAACTGTGGTTAAGAACAGGTGTGGGAGAACTTTCTCTGAAGTCTAGAGAGTAAATTCTTTGCGGGGCTGTCATCTCTGTTGGGACCACTCAACTCTGTCATGGTCATGTAAAAGCAGCCCCCACAGTGTCAATGAATGGCAGTGGCTATGCTCCAAAAAACTTTATTTACAAAACAGGTGGCAGGCAAGATCTGGCCCATACGCCATACTTGGCCCACCCCTGCTGCAGGCTGGTGCTTGGTGTCGTTGAAGCCAGCTTGGTGTCATTGAATCCTCCCTCTGTTTATCTTGGAATCTTGTGCAAGTTCCTCACCTTCTCCATGCCTCAGTTTCCCTGTCTCATCTTTCCATCGTAGATACTAATAGAACTGGTCTTGTGGACTGTCGTGAGTATGATAAACATATCTGGCTTCCTCACTGCTCAATCTCTAGCATCTCACATGGGGCCTGCACAGAGCAGGGATTCAACATGTATGTTTATTGAACAGATGAGTGACTAAGTACATACTGGGTACTGGGCCTTGTGCTGGGCTCTGGGAAATCACTGCTCTCAAAGTGTTCAGCACATGCCTGTAATCCCAGTACTTGGGAATCTGAGATGGGAAGATGGCAGATTTGAGGCCAGCCTCAGCAACTTAGACCCTCAGCAACTTAGTGAGACCAGTTTAAAAAAAATGAGAAAATAAAAAGGACTGGGGGCTCAGTGTGGAGGTAAAATGTCCCTGGGTTCAATCTCCATTTCAAAAAAAAAAAAAGCAGAAAATGTCACATTCCACAGCTAGGTGACATCGGTAAGGCAGGGAGACAGTGGTGGGATGGTGGGATGCTGAAGCTTGTGTGTCTTCTCCAAACTGTGGCCTAAGTGGCCGACTTGAGTATTCAAAGAAGCTGACAATCTGGACGTTTAGGTGCAGTCCCTTGGTTTTGACAAGCAACAACTGATCCGATAGAGCAAGAAGAAACCAAACAGAACCGACACCAAATGGGCCCAAGAGACACCACTGCAGGTTAGAGCACCCACATCCTTCCCATAACCCCATCTTTTTTTTTTTTTTTTGTACTGGGGATTGAACCCAGGGGCATTCTACCTCCGAGTTACACCCCCAGCTCTACTTTATTTTTATTTTGAAACAGGGTCCCACTAGGTTGATGAGACTCTCACTACTTGCTGAGGCTGTCCTCAAACCTGTGATCCTCCTGTCTCAGCCTCCCAAGTACAGGGATTTCAGGTGGGCACCACCACGCCCACTCCATGACCCCATCTTATGGATGAAGAAACCAGGGCTCAGGGAGGTCAAGTGACATGCCCACAGGCACACAGCTGGCATGACAAGGCACTGGGGTGGGAGTCCAGGTCCATCTGATTCCCAGACCAGTGAACCCTGTGCCAGTCGCTTTGATTGTCACTGAACCAGGAGGCAAGAGGTGGCCAGGGACATGAGTTTCAGTGATTCAGAGCTCCGTGCTCCTCAGAACACACCTTAGCCCCTCTTGCAGCCTTGGAGGTTGGCACAGCCACTTGCAGAGGGCTGACCTTAAGGTCGGCACAGGAATGCCCACCCCGAGGGGACCCGGCTCCTTGTCCCTCCCCACATGCCTCTTCCCGCTTCCCTCCGGCACCATCTTCTCCTGCTCATTGAGTGAGTTTCCCACAGCCTTGGTGATAGCGTCCAGCCCCTCAGAGGAGCCTGGGCCTTGAGGGTCCTTCTTACCATCACCCCACATGACCTGTGAGAGGGAAGTGGAGGGAGGCCTGAGGGGCCTGGTGGAGAGGGAAGTTTTGGAAGCCAGATAGACCTGGATGGGACTCCTGGCTCCGCCCCACTCACCAGCTGTGCGAGCTTGGCACGGTGCCTCCATCTCTCCAAGCCTCAGTGTGGTTGCCTTTGAAGCAGGTGCAAGAGCTGGTTCCTTGTGGAATCGGACTGAGATAATAAAGTGTGCGCCAGGGGACATGGGCTGGGATGCCGTGGTCACTCCTAGTGGCAGTTCCCTTCTTTCTCGTCCCCTCCCTGCGGCCTGTCCTCCCCTGCTCCCGACCCGACCCTGCCGCCCTGCGGGGGCTCTTTTCCTCCATGCTAAGTGAAGTTTGTGGAGCCTGGGTGGGTCCCGACCCTTGCACCCCTCTCCCCAGTGCCAGGGCTGCAAGGGAAGGGTGTGGGCATAAATTACGCCCAGCTGCTCCCTCCCCGCTGAGGGAGGGGGCCGCAGGGGCCTTGGTGGATGTTGTCCTTTCCCTGTGCAGCCCTCAGGAACAATGGAAGGGAAGAATGCACCACAGTGAGGAGTCCACCCCGCCCTGCCGCCCAGCCCTCTGCCCCCTTCTGGGGGTGGCAAGAACCGAGTTCTTTGAGGGCCTGGCTCCAGGTGAACAGAGATCGCCCCTTGCACTGAGCCAGGCTGACCTCCTGGCTGTCCACCTGCGTCTTGTAGCTCCTCGTTATTCTTTAGTAGCATCATGTGTTCATTTCTTCACTCCACAAATGCTTCCCGAGCTTGTCCCCCAGGCCAGCCAAGGCGCGGGTGGGCTACGATTTGAAGTGATGTCTTGTCTTTGAAGGGCTGACAAGTTAGTGGGAGAGATAGCATGGGAATCGGCCAGATCTGGGTGCTGTGGTAGAGCTGTTGGTGCTGGGCTGGACGAAGCCAGGGGAGGGAAGGCTTCCAGAAACTCCCTGGATCCCAGTAAGAGTTCTTATGGTCAAAGAGAAAGCACCTATCAGGAGAAGAATGCCTGGCGTGCTTGGAGGGGCTGTGAGTAGAGACGCAGTGTTGTACTGCCGAGTGCTGAACACCCCGTCTCCTTCCTGTGTCCTACAGCATCCTCCCCGTCATGACTGACCACGTGCAGGTATCTCGTCTTAGAGCAAGCCCTCCTTCAACCTCGTGTCTCCCTCCAGCTCCTGCCTCATCAATTTCCTTCCTGCCAGATTTCTCACATCTTGTTTCTGTGCTCTGCACACACTCCCCTTCCTCACCTCCCATTCGCTTCTCTTTCGCCTCCACCCTCTCTGCAAAGTCATCATGGCCTCAATACCCAAGTCAGCTGGCATCCCAGTCATTCCAGTGCCATTGGTCATGGTGGACCCTCTGTCCTGCTAGACCCTGGCTTTCCATGCTTTGAGACCCTGCAGACTCATGGTTTCCTCCCTATAGCCTTGGCTGCTCCTCCTCAGCCTCCATTATTGGCTTTTGCCCTTGGCTACCAGTTTCTTTCCCTCCCTCCCTCCCTCTCTTTCTTTCTTGGGTACTGGGGATGGAACCCAGGGGCATTCTACCTGAGTTACATCCCAGCATTTTTTATTTTTTACTTTGAAACAGAGTCTCATTAAGTTGCTGAGGGTCTTGCTAAATTGCTAAGGCTGGGCTGGAAACTGCTATCCTCCTGTCTCAGCCTCCCAAGTACTGAGATTACAGGCGTGCGCCACCATGCCTGGTGCCGCCAGATCTTTATACACTGGAATTCCTCAAACTGGGATATTGGTCCTCCTGTCATCTTTCTTTTTTTTTTTTTTTTACTTTATCTCCAGGCTGCCTAATTCATTCCCATCCTTCAATTATTCTCTAGGTGGAGAGCCCCCAATTCTGCAAAAACCTCTAGCCTAGATCAGTAGAGCAAAGCCTCACTAACATCCCCACCTGGCTATCATCCTCACTTCCCAAACTCAACCACAGAGCCTGTGCCTTCCCTCCAATCCTGGTGCTCTCCAGGGAGTCTCACAGCAGTGCAGCTCAGAGATTGCACTGTCTCTGAGCTGTTCCTCCACGTCGTAGCTCTCTAAGTCCTGCATCCCGGGAAGTCTCTCAGTCTGGCCGCACTGCCTCATCTTGCTCCTCTCTCTTCAGTCTCCAGGCCCCAGGCTGCTCCTTCGCCACCCAGAGCATTTGTCATACAGATGCAGGAGCATCTCTCCCTGTATCCAGAACACCCTTCCTCCCATTTCTCTTAACTCCCTTTCACCTTTCAGATATTGAATTAAACATCCATCCTTTTTCTCAGAAGAACCCATTCTCTTTTATTTTTCTTGTTTTGCAGTACTGGGGATAGAACTCAGGGGTACTCTACCTCTGAGCTACACCCCCAGCCCTTTTTATTTTATTTTGAGATGGTATCTCACTAAGTTGTTCAAGCTGGCCTGGAACTTGCCATCCTCCTGCCTCAGCCTCAGGAGTAGCTGGAATTACATGCGGGCACCATCATACCTAGCTTGGAAGTAGCTGTTCTTTTTATTTTATTTTATTTTTTTGTGGTACCAGGGATTGAACCCAGGGGCGTTCTACCTCCGCGCTACACCCCCAGCCCTGTTTTTTATACTTTATTTTGAAACCGGGTCTCACAAAGTTACGGAGGGCCTCACTAAGTAGAGAGAGAGAGAGAGAGAGAGAGAGAGGGAGAGAGAGAACGAGAGAGCTGAGGCTGGCTGCGAACCCGGATCCTCCGGTCTCTGCATCTCAAAGTACTGGGATTACAAGCGTGCGCCACCACGCCTGGCTCTGGAAGTAGCTGTTCTTGACAGATTACTCTGTCCCCCATTACATTCGCTCAGGACCTTCTTTGAGGCCTTTCACAGTAGTCACATGCTCGGTCAGTGTGTCTTGTCATCAAGAATGTAACTTGCCATGGTAGCACATGCTTGTAATCCCAGTACCTGGGAGGCTGAGACAGGAGGATCAAAGGTTCACGGACAGCCTCAGCAACTTAGTGAGGGCCTCAGCAACTTAGTGAGACCCTGTTTCAAAATAAAAAATAAAATAGGGCTGGGGGTGTAGCTCAGAGGTAGACCATCCCTGGGTTCAATCCCCAGTACACCCCCCCCCCCACACACACACAGAATGTAACTTGTACTCCATCAGGGGCTGAGTTCTCTAGTCCCCACTCCAGCACAGTGTGGGGTGTGGTCAGTGAGCGGGGACTGTGTCACCTGAGTGCACCCGAACCCATGGGCGGTGGCCTGTTCGTGGGGCTTTGGCTGTGGGGCCACACAGGCACGTGTGTTCTAGGGAAGCCATCTGGGTGGCTCTGCAGAGGATGACTGGAGGGTGTTTGAAGTCATCTGCCTGCTTGGGAGGCTGGCTAGGAGCAGGCTCTGGAGGCGTTTAAGTGAGAGGATAGTGGTGCGAATTGCGGATCTGCCAGTTTTCCCCAGGATGTAGCTAGATCCTTATGAGGTGGATTCCTCGCAGCTTGGAGATCGTCTGCGTAGGGGCAGCGGTGGAGCTGGAAGTGCTGAAGAAGTCTCCCAGCCTCTGGCCTGGGGCCTGGGAATCTGGGCAGAGTCACATGGTCAGCCATGATAAATCTGCTCAACCATGGCAAATAGCGGGCAGCAGTCGGCGTGACTGTTGCCATGTCGTGTATGTCTGGTTCTCATATTTTTATTAAAACTACATTTCTTTCTTCTTATTCTTATTCTTTGGATTGGGCCTAGAGGCATTCTATCTCTCAGCTACACCCCCAGCCATTTGTACCTTTTGGTTTTTTTTTGCGGTACTGGGGATTGAACCCAGGAGCATCCTACCTCTGAGCTATACCCTCAGCCCTATTCTTTATTCTTTATTTTGAAACAGGGTCTCACTAAGTTGTGGAGGGCCTCACTAAGTAGCTGAGGCTGGCCGCGAACCCCGATCCTCCGGTCTCAGCCTCGCAAGTACTGGGATTACTAGCATGCGCCACCATGCCCGGCTGTGCCTTTTGTTTTTGAAACAGCATCTCACTAGGTTGCTGAGAGTCTCCCTACATTTCTGACACTGTCCTTGAACCTATGATCCTCCTGTCTCAGCTTCCCAAGTATTGGTATTACAGGCATGCTCCACCAGGCCTGACTTCTTACACCTTCTTTGGATCCATTTTCTGCCCCCCATCTCTCCCAACTCTTGGTAGAAAAGGGTAGGACTCACAGTGTGTCAAGGAGAGAGAGAGAGAGAGAGAGAGAGAGAGAGAGAGAGAGAAGGAGAGAAGGTTTGAGACTTGCCAGGACTGCTGTAGCCCTGGCAGCAGGCTCGGTTGTCTGGGTTCATTCTGAGCATGGCACTTCACCAGCTCTGTGACCCGGGCAGGTCCCTGTCCCTCCCAGGGACCCCCTCCCCATCCAATGGTGTGTTGGAATTATTCAGTGATTCCTAACTGTGGCTGCATATTAGAATTGTCTGGGGAGCTTTAAAAATGACAAAACGCTCCAACCCCACCCTCTGGAAGTTCAGATTTAATAGGACAAGGGTAGACGCCAGACGTTGGCATTTTATTTTATATTTTTCAAAGCCCACCAGGTGATTCTTAGATGTAGTGCTATTGAGAACTGTTCAACGACATGATCTTGGAGACCCATCCACAGTCTAACCTGAGATTGGCGTCCTCTGGGCCCCCAGTGTTCCCAGTTCCACCCGCCTTCCATCTCTGCCCAGGTGGCCTGCGGTGGGTACCTCCTGCTCCTGGCCTTGCCCCTGGGCTCAGCGGTGGCCGCAGAGGCCTCTCCAGCCCGGGCTGGGAAGCAGCGAGCAGTCTGCAAGAGGGGGATGGGCTGGGAGCTCTGCGAGGAGGAACAGATTGAAGCTATTAACATTTGATCAGTTTGGTATTGTTCTTCTGGAGACCACAGCTTATGAGGCTGCTTAATAAATGTCTGGTTGGGGTCCAATCCGGAGCCGCCAAATGGGCGTTGCCATGGTTTCCAAGGAGGTTGTTTCCCACACAAGTTACTGCTTCCCACCCGATCTGTGAGCGACCAGAGACTTCCCTCTGCTCCTTAACTCTGTCCCTTCCCAGCCGAGCCTGCGGTGGGAGGGCGTCTGCCTGGGTCTGGGCCCACACGCTGGCCCCTGTAGGACTGGCCAGGGGTGGCCTCTGTCTGCGGCCACTCCTGAAAGCAGGTCCTCTGTCTCCTCCCTCTGCCCGCTTCCAGGTGATTCTATTGCTAGCTGGTGTCATGTCAACATCCCACGGTTCAGCAGCCCCGTGTCTGCTTCTGTAGATCCCGAATGAAGGAAAGGAGCGGTGGTCAGAGACTGGGGCTGGCAGGCCGTGTGTGTGTGCGTGTGTGTGTGTGCGTGTGTGTGTGTGTACACATGTGTGTGTGTGTAAGCATGTGCTCATCAGCATGAGCCAGTGTGTGGGTTCTTATGACCCAACACTTGTGAGCGAGTACAGAGCTTTGGGCACTTGTCAGGGACTGAGTGTGTGTGTGTGCGTTTAAGGATGGGTGTGTGTGCGTGGCAAGAACTGGCAGGAGGCACCAGGCGATGCTGCTCCATCTTCAAAAATGTATTATGACACATTTATGACAGATGAACACTTATTAAGTCCAGCATAAAACCACCCATATAAATGCCATCCGGCTTAAGAGATAAAACTTGAGCAAATACAGTTGCAACTTTCTGTTCTCTTTCCCCGCTGAGGCTGAGTCCCCTCCTTTCCCATAGTTAGCCTTGTGGGGACTCCAGTGTTTCTCCTTCCCAGATGATACCCACACCCCGTTTGTTTCAGGATAAGTTTCTTCCAGTCTTGGATCTTTCTGTAAAACATAAGCAATTAGGCGCGTGTGTGTGTTTGTGTGTGTGTGGGGGGGGTGTTCACAGAAGTGTGCATGTTGGGTGGCTGTGAGGGGGTGGGGAAGATTGGAGAAAACTTGTGAATTGAAAATGATCTTAAAATGAGGTGGCATCTTCTAGATGTGTCACCACAGGCAACTTCCTAACCTTTCTGAGCCTGCTTCTCATCTGTAAGATGAGATGAGGGTGAAATGATGTAAGATGTGCCAAAGGAAATGGCACGCACTTGGAGCTCAATCATCTTGAAATTTTAAAAAAGAATTGAGCTGTTCAAGAGGTGGCACAGAGCTCCTTCGGATTTGCAGGAGGAAAACAGACAAATCAGATCGACCTTATTTGGAAGAGGTGGAGGTGTGATGGCTTAAGCTGGATCTGTCCTCCCTCCCTTCCTCCCTCCCTCCCTTCCTCCCTTCCTTCCTTCCTCCCTTCCTTGTGCTGCTGGGGATTGATCCCAGGGATGGTCTACCTCAGGGCCACACCTCCAGCCCTATTTTATTTTGAAACAGGGACTAAGCTGCTGAGGGTCTCACTGAGTTGCTAAGGCTGGCCTTGAACCTGCAATCCTCCTGTTTCAGCCTCTTAAGTACTGGGATTACAGGTGTGTGCCACCATGCCAGGCATCCATATTTTACTTTTTTTTTTTTTTTGCGGCATTGGGGATTGAACCCAGGGGCGTTCTACCTCCGAGCTACATCCCCAGCCCTATTTTTTATTCTTTATTTTGAAACAGGGTCTCACTAAGTTGCAGAGGCCTTACTAAGTTGCTGAGGCTGGCTGTGAACCTGCGATCCTCCTGTCTCAGCCTCCCAAGTACTGAGATTACAAGCGTGCGCCACCAGGCCTGGTGATCATCTTTTTCTTTTTGATTCCTATAGTGCTTTCTTCTTTTGGAACACTTGTCTGCCTGTGCAGTGGGAAATTTGGATAGCGGCAGTTTGGAGCCCAACAAAGGATTTAGTTGAAGGTCCCCTGCCTGCTTACTGCTAAATAAAACTGCATGGAAATAAGATAATTTGAGATGCGGCTGATTTTGAATACACAGCCATCAAGGTAAATGGTGCATTCCAGACAATCCTGGCTCTGGGACCATACCCGAGTTAAAACAAAATTTACTTGAAAATCCAGGCCAAGATTCAGACCTCCAATCCTATAAAGAAGCAGGAGGCCTTTCCCGGCTCATTCATCCTTTCAGGCACTCACCCAGCCACAGCCTGGAGTGAGTGGGAAAGATCCTTGCAGGAGGAGAGAAAAACAACTCAACGGTCAAAGGCTGCACCTTTGCTGTCGTCACTGAAAAGCGCGAGCATAGATGGAAATGTACAGTTAGTACTGTTCGATTCTACTCAGCGCGTCTTCGTAGAGTGCCCCAGATTAGACAGGACACCAGGAGGGACTGAGAAGTGGGAGACATGAAGTGTCAACAAGACAGTATGAGGATAGGATAAGGGTGAATGAGCGGCAGGCAGGGGAGGGGAAGGAGGGCACTGACATTTATACTTTTATACTGATTTACAGTGATTTTGTAAATTAATTGTCACAATAGCCATTGAGTCAATATCTTATTTTATTTATTTTTTATGGTACTGGGAATTGAACCCAGGGGCATTCTAATTCTGAGCTATGCTCCCAGTTCCATTTTTATTTATTTATTTATTTATTTATTTATTTTGTGATACTGGGGGTTGAACCCAGGGGCATTCTACCTCTGAGCTATACCCCCAGCCCGATTTTATTCTTTTATTTTGAAATGGTCTCACTAAGTTGCAGAGGGCCACACAAGTTGCTGAGGTTGGCCATGAACCTGCGATCCTCCTGTCTCAGCCTCCTAAGTACTAGGATTACAAGCGTGTGCCATCACACCTGTTTTTTTTTTTTATTTTAAAACAGTGTCTCACTAAGTTGCTGAGGGCCTTGCTAAGTTGCTGAGACTGTCCTTGAACCTGTAATCCTCCTGTCTCAGCCTCCTAAGTACTGAGGTTACAGGCATGGGCCACCATGTCTGGTGGAGTCAATATCATCATCCCCATTTTACAGGCAAACAAACTGAGTCTTAGAGAGGCTGAGGTATTTACTTGATAAACATCAGAGCACAGAGTCAAACTCAGGTCTTTCTGATTTTCCAGCCTAGCACTACTTTTTGAAAATTATTTCATGGCAAAAACAATAATATGACGAGTCTAAGGTAGTTTCCAGTGAATAAGAAGGCAAGAATCTGATACTGCTGGGAGTACTGAGAAAATCCAACTTATGATAAAATATTTTGCTTAGCATTTGTCTAAGAAAACTTTGGAAAGCAAGTTGTATGTTTGGTTTTGAAGGAGTGGTCCTTCCATTCCAGGAACCTCAGTTTTGTTATTTTCTGAGGCTATCGTTCAAATCATATATTCCTGGTACAATGTTGAAGAAAGATTCTTGAGACAAAAGAAAGAGGGAAATAATATCATATGTCATGGCATTGTAACTGAAATTCAAGTTTTATAATCCTTTCTAAACAGCTCTGAGCTTTTGTGATTTGCTGGAATCACAGAAAGACTTATGTAGCCCACGTTGGGGGTGGGGGGAGTGTCATGCTTGCTAAGGCTGCAAAGAGATTTTTCAATTACATTTTTTTATTAAATTTTATTTGAGCCCAAAATGGTCTCCACAGTTTCCTTAGATGGGATTAGATCTGAGTTTCAATTTTTCAAAGTTCAACTGAATTAGAATTTCCTGTGTCCTAAAAATGTCTTCAATTAAAAGCAAGAAAAAAATGCATTTTTTTTCATCCTCATCAAACTAAAATATGGCTGAAGGGATTTTATTCAAACTTTTCCCCAAAATTCACCTTTTGCCAAGACCCAGCATGGAAAATTTCAGCCCAAAAGGATCACTCTTTGGCAAGTTACCCGAGCTAATGAAAACAGAGGGGTATAAAGGGAGTCTGTGTGTAGCTCTAACGATAGTAGTCACTGGAGCCCACATTGTAGGAGAAGAAGGGCCTCATTCAGCACCCCCCTTTTAAGTCCTTTTTATCATCAATATGGATGAGTCTTGGATTTGAAGTGGTCACTAAACAAAAAGCGCTTACTTTATGAATACAATCTGGGGAATGACATTATTTCAAGTGTCTGTGCGGTTATGACTGACTTTGGAATAAGCTTGAAGACAGCAAGGTAGGACTGGCTCCACGGCGTGTTGATTTGCTCCTTCATTCATTCATTCCTCATTTATTTCACAAGTGTTTATTGAGTGTCTGAACGTGTGTGGCACTTTAATAGGTGTGGGGAATACTATAGTGGGGAAACAGAGGTGGTCCCTGCATTCATAGGTTCATGGAGGGGGGAGAGGAGGAAACAGATTAACTTAAAAACTCTGACAAAGTGTACGGGGAAACAGAATAGGGTGCTGAGACAGAGAAAACCAAGAGTGGTGGTGATATGGGGGCCATATTGATAGGGTGGCTAGTGAAGGTCTAGTGCATTGCACTCGTTCATTATCCAGCAAATACTTAGGGAGTGGCCACTGTTCCCTGGAGCCGCCACTGACCAAGCTACCATTTTTGTCCCCAGGTGCTCCTAGACCATCGGGAGAGCAGGAGGTAAGCTAGGAGCTCTGACACTGCGTGCCAGGTGCTCACTGCAGTCAGGAGCCATGTCCGAGGGCAGGGCAAGGTGGAGAGCGGAATGTGCTGGGGTTGGGAGTGGTCAAAGGAGGCTTCTCTCAAGGGGGAACAGCTCAGCAGGCATTTGGGCAAGCTGGCGGTGGGAAGACAGAGATGAAGGAGGACTGGGCTGCTTCAAGGAGGCTGCGGTCTAGTCCTGCTTCCTTCCTGGAGTCTGTAGTGACTGATCCACCTCTTCAGGAACAAGTATGGAAGTTGAGTCAAGGAGGTGCTTAGCAAATGACAGGTCCTTCTCTCTCTCACATCTCATGGGGCACTTTTTGGGATTTAGCCTAGTGGTTAAGAACTTGGCCTCAGGCAGCAGAATGCCTGGGTTTGAATCCCATGCTCGTACTTCCTAGCTGAGTTACTTTGGACCACTTTCTGTTTTACAATTTCCCTATTTACTTGAAGGGAGAAAATAAAGACATCTACCTCTCAGGGCTGCTATAAGGAAGGAAGGTGAGCATGCTTCTATAGACACCGAAGATATGACCCGCACACATTTCCACCACCCACCTGTTCATTCTGTCCAACAATTGTGGGTTGCTCGCTGTCATTGTCAGGCATTGTGCTGGGTGCTGGGGATTCAGCAAAACCATGCCAGACCCCCGAGTCTCCATCCTCAGAGGTGGTTCAATCCCCAAATATCCTTCGAGACTTCTCCGCCTCTTCCACCCAGATAAATAGCTGTTTGTCATTTTTGCAATGCCAAAAAAATTAGGGATGAGTGTCCATTCCTTTTCCATCAGCACATCTGGCTTTTAGGTGAAAGACTCTGCCAGAAATTTTAAAACATCTTGTTACTTTAGCCATTGGAAGGCAGGGAGATTTCCCATTATTAATTGGAAGTAAAAACTTCTTGACGGCCCAGAGCAAGGGCAAAACTGAAATTCCACAGGTCAGTGGAAAGCTCACCATCGTTGTTGTTGCCTGGTAGTAATTTTGCTTTGGGAGGAGGAAGATCAGCAGGGAGGTGGTTGCCAAAATGAGAACTCAATGTAGAGGGAGGCCACTGGGAAAGCAATGCCTATGCATTGCTTCATCTCCCTGAGCCTCAGTTTACCTTAGTGTAAAATAAGAGTGACGAGCTGCTGTGTAAGGCGGGAAGAGGTTTCAGTGATGGCATGGACACAGGAGCACACCAGTGCCAGGCAGGGTGAGGGACGGTTCACAGTGGCTTTTGCTCCTGAGGTCTGGGATATGAGCTCATCTGGGACACAAGGAACACTTCCTCCTTTTCTATTTTCTGGGTCCCTGGATAGGTCAGAGGTGGCAGCAGTGGTGAGTGGAGGGAGGGAACAGGCCATTGGCTGGGTGTCTGGATAAGTTACTGGGAAATCCACATTCTCTGAAACGACCAGATTTTTGCCTGGACTTTCTCCATTTTCTTGGGTGAGCTTGGCCTTGGTCAGTTTTTTTGTTTGTCTCCAGCCCTGCCACGTGTGTGTGTTTGCAAATCCTTGCAAGAGGCAGCCCCAATTGGAAAAAGGGGACAGAGAAGGGGGGCTTGACTTGAGAAGTGAAAATGGGCAGACACTGTACACTGTCTGAGTTGGGGGGCTTGGCAGGAGGCTGTGGCTTTTTTAGTGGGAGGGAGATTCCGAGATTGTCTAACGCCCCCTCCGCACCAGCAGGCTTCAGGCCACTCTGTGTCCCCGCACTCTTCCCGCATCTCCAGGGAGGCAGGATTCAGAGCGCGGGGCCAGGCTGCAGCTGACCAGCGGCTCGCCAGGCTCTGCCCGAGGGTCCCAAGGTCAAGGTCGAGGTCGGGGTCAGGGCTGCACTCTCCGCGCGGGCTGGCTGCACCGCGAGCGAGCGCAGGTCCTCCCCGCAGGCCCCGCTGCTGGGCGGCCTGGGGAACTGACCAGGCCGCGTGTGAGCTCCGGGATTCCTGCTCCTGCCTTAAATATGCCGGTTATTTTTATCTCCCTACGTCAGGCGGCGAAGGCCATCCCACCAGTGGCCGCGGCGGCTGCTACACAATGTCTCCCTTTAGTCGGGAGGGGAAATGGAGGGAGGCCAGACTTCCTGATCACATGGTGTTGAAGTCAATGAAAAAAAATTAAGGGGGACCCCTCCCTTTCTCCTGCACGCCCGGTGCAGGCCCCCGCCCGCGCCGCCCCCGCGCCCTGGGCGCGCATCGGGGAGCGCAGGCTGCAGGCCCGGGGCCAGCGCCGAGCAGCGGCGGCGCGAGCTTGCTGCAGTAATTGGTGGCTCCGAGGACGCTGAGGAAATGAGAGGCTTGTACGAAACATCAGCCGACAAGAAACGGGGTGATGTCAGACAGCCTTCCAGGATTAGAAACCCTTAAAAGCTCCGAGCCGGCGGCCGCGGCGGAAAAGTGCGCGGCGCTGGGGTAGGACGCGGGATGGCGCGGACTCCCTCCCTGGCCTCCCTCCTCGGCCTCCTGGCTTCCTGCCCCCCTTCTCTTTCTCGCTCTTGCTTTCTCGCTCTTTCTTCTCCCCCTTTCTTTTCTCTCTTCTTTTATTTCCTTTCTTTTCTTTATTAAAACGAAAGGGAGAGGCATCCGATGATTTCCATTTCAAAGGCACCCATGCTGTTTGGTATCTTGTCTTTACTTTGAAACACCACACTGCACTCAACGCCCTAAAAAGGACAGGTGAAACGTGGGTGCTTTTTGTTTGAGTTTGCTATAATGTTCACTTTTTAATCCCCCTTCCCCATCTCCCCCCCCTTTTTTGTTGTTGTTGTTTAGAACTGCGCGGTTTTTTTGTTGTTGTTGTTAGAACTGGACGTTGCAATAGTTCA
>PVJS01020025.1:0-33067 GCA_004027185.1 Glis glis | reverse complement strand
TCTCTCTCTCTCTCTCTCTGCCTGTCTCTCTCTCTCTCTCTCTCTCTCTCTCTACTTAGCGAGGCCCTCCACAACTTCGTGAGACCCAGTTTCAAAATAAAGTATAAAGTATAAAAAATAGGGCCGGGGGCATAGCGCGGAGGTAGTACGCCCCTGCGTTCAATCCCCAGTACCGCAAAAAAAAAGAAGTATGTCTAATTATTTCAATTAAGAAAACATACCTGATATAAAATATAGAGGCAGTTAATAATTATAAATCTGAATTTGAACATAAAGCTTATTCAGGAAAATTATATTACTTCATGTTACTGCCATATATAATGGCCTACTTAAAATCATAGTACCCTAGAGCCAGAATCTTAAGGGTTTATAAAAAACCTAAAATACTCCTGAAGACCATTTGAAGTCTTCCTTGAATAACCTGTCCATGATGAACTTTACCAAAATAGCTATTGTGTATGTTAACCTGGTTGTTGTTTGTTTTTTTTGGTACTGGGAATTGAACCCCAGGGGCCTTCTACCTTCAAGCTATACTCCTAATCTTTTTTTTATTTTGAAACAGGGTCTTGCTAAGTTGCTGAGGCGGCCTTGAACCTGCAATCTTCCTGTCTCAGCCTCCCCAAATACTGGTATTACAGGCAGGAGCCACCATGTCAGGCCTGTTAACCTGCTTTAAATGTTGTTATTTCCAGTATGTATATATCTTCTCTATCTGGTAAATTTCTGCAACTTGTTAGTACCATTTTTCTTTCCTAATTCAAAACAGAGAACTTAAAATAAGCATTTGTTGAGTGTCTACATATAATCTGCAAAGCAACGTGAGAAGTAGCTAGCTATGTCTGTCTGATATCACATATGAGGAAGAGGTTATACTTTAACACTCTTTGGAACCATTCTCCCCATGTCGGGATTCTCCATTGAGAAATTTAAGCCATAGTGGCACACACCTATAATCCTAGCTACTTGGGAGTCTGAGGCAGGAGGATCATAAATCCTAGGTCAGGCTATGCAACTTAATGAGACCCTGTCTCAAAATAAAAATAAAAAGGACTGGGGGTGTAGCTCAGTGGTAGAACACTTGCCTAACAAACTTGAGACCCTGGATTCAATCCCAAACATTGCCCCCCACCCGAAAATAGTTAAGGCAGGCTGAGAGTCTAAGTTCCATTTTTTCTCTTCACCATTATTCTTTTCCTTCTATTGGCAATACTGAATCTCCATAATTTAGCATTTAATTATACAATGCTCCTTTGAGGAACTGATTCCCATCCATATTTATGCTTTCTCTACCCATTAAAGATCTTAAGATGCTACCAAGAAAACCATTTAAGTCTCAAGCTGTATAAATCTACTCTTTTACTGAATATCGAAATACTTCAGAACACACTTGCCTCTACTGAATTTGGCACTTTATTCATACTTTTTCAAGTATGATGCAATTCTACCTTAAGACATCTAAATGAGAAATAGTAAGAATAATCTATTATATCTGTGCTCTAAGTTCTATCCAAGATGTTTCTGACCAAGCAATTCTAGAACAGGCTGAAGCATTCTATTGCATCAAACCTTAACCATGTCTTACTTCTCGTGTCCCAGAATTACTTTCAGCAAAAAGAAATGAGATAGGTGTAAGAAATGTCCACTGGAGTCTAATTCAGACTGTCCTAAGAACAATCTTCTAAAGGGCAGGAGTTAAACATATTAAGCATTCTTATTTAATAAGATCATCTCTGACCTTATTCTCAGTAATATTGGGAAAGGAGAGTTGTTATTGTGTTAATAATAATTTTTTCCTTTAATTTACAAGATCATACCTGGCTAGTACTTACTTGATCTGTTCAGCGGATCCTCCAGAAGTTGCATTTGTGATGGCCCAAGCAGCTTCTTTCCTCGTCCGAAACTCAGCAGTTTGTAATATACTAATGAGGGCCGGAAAAATGTTGGCATCTATCACAGTCTGAAATTAAAGAAAAATTTAAATGGAAAAAATTTTAAAAAGAAAAGGAATTACACAATTTGCAAAAATATTCCTACTACTTATACCTTTTAAGCTATCTTCACTAATAACACTCCTCCCCCTGTTAAAAATAAATTGGAGCTGGGCGTGGTGGTGCACGCTTGTAATCCCAGTACTTGGGGAGGCTGAGATCCGAGGATCTGGGTTTGTAGCCAGCCTCAGCAACTTAGTGAGGCCCTTGGCAACTTAGTGAGACCCTGTTTCAAAATAAAAGAATAAAAATAGGGCTGGAGGTGTGTAGCTTGGAGGTAGAAGCCCCTGGGTTCAATCCTCAGTACTGCAAAATAAATGAATAAACAAACAAACAAACAAACAAACAGGAAGGAGTCAAGTCTTCACTGTCCCTAACCATTAGGCTATACGTGGTACGATGGATAACAACCTCTATGGAGTTTGGATCTGAAAATCTCCCAGTTTTCTCCCTGAGTTCTTTTCTCTCTTATTGTCCTCTCTTGTTCTACCCCCAGTAACAAATTTAAAAAGTTCAATTCTCTGTTCCTTGGCCATTCTCATTTCTTTCACGCCTCCACTCTTGCATGTGGACCTGAACTCTATCTAGTCCTCACTTCTCATTGGAGTTCCACCCCAACACAGACAAGAGCTTACTTTCGGTCTGCTAACTCATCTCAAATACATCATCTGTCCTCTGTATCAGATATCCTTTTAAACCTCTCTAAGTTCACAAAGGCTTTTTATATATTCATTCTAAAATCATTCAGCTACCAAGTCTCTTTATCATTCTTAATTTAAAACATCCCAAGTCCATCTTTCCCTTTCTCTCAGGACCAGTGTCGCCATTCTATTCCAAGCCACCACCTCCCTATGAGATTACCAGAATTTCCATATTAGTTGGACAGAGTCTTTTATTCAATCCCACTTACATACTAACACTAGTCTTCCAAAAATTGCTTTCTTCATGTTCCACACTGGCTCAGGAACCTAAAATGGGTTTGTATAATGTATTCTATCAATAATTGAGAAGTTCTGCTTAAGAACCTGATGGTAGCAAGCAATCAACTACAGCCAAAATGTCATCTGCACACTACAAACTGCTATGGCTATGAATCTAAGTCCCAAATTCAGCTTTCTAGGGATGACCAAGCATGCTTTCCTAGACTAGAACTCTATCATACCAGTAAAGGAAGTCAACAAAGTTTAGTGGAAAGACACCTAATCCCAGTCCTATCATTTACTAGAGATGTCCTTGAACAAATTCTTTTATTTCTGTAAGCTTCAGCTTCATCATTTTTTTTAAAAAATTTACTTTTATCGATAAATTTTATGTGTTTACAGGATAGAATGTGATACTCAATACACGTATTCATTGTGGTTAATGAGAATGCTGAATTAGATAACCTCTGATTCCACTCAGTTTCAAGTCCCTTAAGTCTGTATTATCTTTTTTCTTTTTTTGGTGGTACCGGGGATTGAACCCAGGGGCATTCTACCTCCGAGCTACACCCCCAGCCCTATTTTTTATACTTTATTTTGAAACCGGGTCTCACGAAGTTGCAGAGGCCTCACTAAGTAGCTGAGGCTGGCTGTGAACTCGGATCCTCCAGTCTCCGCCTCCCAAGTACTGGGATTACAAGTGTGCACCACCACACTTGTGCCTGTTGCCTGTATTATCTTTTCTAAGCTGTAGTTCCAGCCTTAGTCATGGCTCATACTGAGCACTTTGGCCTACTGCTTGTCTTCTACTTAGGTTACTCTCCCACTGAATGAAAGAAGTAAAGGGAAGAAAACTATTTAAAAGAAACAGGTCTAAGTAGGGTCATTAAAAATTGAAGCAAGCCAGGTGTGGTGGCGCATGCTTGTAATCCCAGTACTTGAGAGGCTAAGACCGGAGGATCTGAGTTCGTGGCCAGCCTCAGCTACTTAGTGAGGCCCTCCGCAACTTAGCAAGACCCTGTTTCAAAAGAAAGAATAAAAAATAGGGCTGGGGTGTAGCTCGGGGGTAGAATGCCCCTGGGTTCAATCCCTGCAACCACACACACACACACACACACACAAAATATATATATATACATATATATATATATATATATATTTTAAAGAGTGACTGAAAAAAAACAACTTACCAATCAATAAAAGTATAAAAAGAAAGAGGTGTCATGAGATTACCTGGATCTGAGCCCTATTTCCAGCTGTGATATTAGATATTGTCCAACATGCTTCTTTTTTGATAGATTCCTTTGGGCTACTCAGCAAATGCAATAAACTCTGAAGAGCTGAACAATTCAAAATTACCTAAAAGGAAAAGTTTAATTTTTTTAAAATTTATTGTATTGTTCTAAAAATAAATAAATCTTCAATGCAAAGAATTTGTTTTAGGAAAAATACAAGTAACATCTCCTCTTGAAATTTAAAAATAAGCAACTAAATAAAAGTACTTACTACTGGTAAAATTGGTTTGTAAGATTATCAAATCAGTTTCAATGTACACATTCACAACTATTAAAACTGTACAAAAAGTACAATAATGTTAATATTAGTAATTACAATAGGATTACTCATTCAGCTCCTTTCAGCTAAGGCTTCTAAAACAGGTAAAAATATTAAGTCACAAAATATCAGAAACAGTCTCAGATTTTTAAGTTCTTTGATAACTCTCTCCTTTCAGTGAGTGAACCAACAGACACTTAATGAAGTGAATGTTCTTTATAAGATACAAAGATTAAAAAAAAAAGTTATCAAACAGCTCACAAAGGCAAGCGAGGCAAGGCAAATAAATATACATTTGAAAAAGGAAGCCTACTCTACCAGAAACTAAAATAATAAAATTAGAATGATTAAAGTAGTATGTGGCAGGATCAAGAACCAATCACAGAAACAGATGCAGTATGTATAAAGAATTAAGTACAAAATAAAAGCTAAATTTTTTTCCTCTGATGATTGGTCGTTTCATTTAACAGAACTAGAATAAGAAGCTAAATAATTTAAAATAAAACATTTTTAAGGCAATTCTAAACCCTTTTGCAACCAACTGAAAGAGGACCAATACAAGAGAATAAAAAGCAGAAGGGAACACAGAGAAAAAAGAAAACAGAAAAAAGTATCAATAAATGGCTGATTTGGGGAGAGTGAAAGCTTGTTTAAACATAAATACAAGGAAATTATAGGAAAAAATTAAAATTTCACCAAATAAAAATTGTTTCATGTCAAAAATTTTAAGAAAATTAAAATGTACACCACACAATGTGAAAAAACATTTGCAACAAATAAAGAAAATTGCTGTCTTTATTATGTAAATTGAAAGAAAACTTAAACTTTAACAGAAAATTACCTCATTAAGTAATGAAAGAAATGCAAATTAAAATGAGGCCATTTTTTGACAAAAATTAATAAAATGCAGTTAAATAGGTCTTTCTAAACACAGTTTGTTCATAAATACCAAGAAGCATTAAAAAAATCCACAATTTGACCCAAATAATTCTACTTCTAGGATATCTACAGAGAGGAAATCATAAAAATTATAACGTTAAGTGAACACCAGGATACAAGCATACAAAAAGCATGTGAGAACCATATATGTGAATAAGAAAAAATGAGAAGGAAATATAGTAAGCTGTTAATATTGATAATAACTCCAGAGGGTGAAATTATGGGTGACAAGTTACAGTATAAAAGATGTCACAAAGCAATTTTAACAATGTCCAAGAAGTGGTCTGGAAAATAAACATGCTATAAATTAAAGAGAATGCATGAAGAGTATTCAAGAAAAAAACTTCACAGAGTGGGTCTTGGAATGCACACAGGATTTCCTAAGCAAAGAAGAGGGAGGACACTGCGCATAAAGGCTGGAAATGTAAAAGTGCAGAAAGACTACTAAAAAAGTATGGTAAGTACCAAACAACAGACTGGTAATATGGCTACTGAGGAAGGATTCCATACTCCCAAAATCAATAGGCTAGAAAGAAAAATGAGACTAAAATCAAGGTAGAAATTCCTTAAGAGCCTTTCAAGGTTCTTTACTTAAAGACATTAAAGAAGCTCACTGTTTCTAAGAGGAAAATAGATGATGTGAACAAGGTTATTTTAGGAAAAATTAAGTTGTTGTTAGGTGGAGTAAACTGAGAGAAATAATTGCTTGGGAGAGTAGGAAGATACATCAGGCAGAACAAAAAACATTTGTGTGAGAAGACAACGACCAAAACAAGGTAATTATACATGGATCTTGCAATGAAAAGGATCAAAAAGACTTGCTGATCCGCTATGCAAAGTGAGAGGACACTGAATATGACTGTAAAGCTGCAAGTATGAATGAACAGAACAGGTGTATTATTTAAATAGCAAAAAATCAGCCGGGTGTGGTTGGCGCACGCTTGTAACCCCAGTACTTGGGAGGGGGAGACCGGAGGATCCGGGTTCTCGGCCAGCCTCAGCTACTTAGTGAGGACCTCCGCAACTTCAAGAGACCCGGTTTCAAAATAAAGTATAAAAAATAGGGCCAGGGGTGTAGCTCGGAGGTAGAACGCCCCTGGGTTCAATCCCCAGTACTGCAAATAAATGAATGAATGAATGAATGAATAAATAAATAAATAAATAGCAAAAAATCAAGACTCAGAACTTGCTTTGTGGGGGGAGAAAGACACAAACACTGGTAAAACAAAGTATCAGTTCTCCCCAATAATATGAAGTTAATTACTATACTGAAAACATGCTCATGGAGTTCAATGTGCTGTTTTCAAATTAAAAAGTTACCACTTATTCATACCTGTGTTTGAATATCATCCCCTGTGACAATGTTTCCCACGGCCCGCAAAGCAGGAGAAACTACTTTGTAATCATTATGCCTGCAACCATAAAAAGAAATGTTATAGCCAACAGTTTTATTCATACTCTTTTTAGGGCTGAAATCCAAAAGAAATGTGATAAGATTTTAGAGCAGAAAGGTACCTATGGCAGTTATTAAGGGAATTGTACCACAATGACAGAACATTTGGTGTTCTCTAAAATAACTGTCTTACCCTTTTATTTATTATTTTTGGGAAAAAACTATAAATCTTTCCTAGTAATCTTTTCTAGGTGTTTCATCACCTGGATTTCAAGATTTCCTCTGTACTCTTCTATGGTTGCTGATAATGGAGAGCAAGTTAACATTTATATAACGCTTGTCTTACTGGTCAAAAAAATCACTCCAGCCAGGCATGGTGGTCCACACCTGTAATCCCAATGCTTGGAGGCTGAGACAAAAGAGTCAAGACCAGCCTCAGCAATTTAGGGAGACCCTCATCAATTTAGCAAGACCCTGTTTCAAAACAAGAAATATAAATGGCTGGGGGTGTAGCTCAAAGGCAGAATGGTCCTGAGCTCAATCCCTAGTACAAAATAAAACACTCATTCCATAGAGCCCATATAATGTATTTGAAGACAGATACACAAATCAATACCCTTTACCTTTCCTTAAAGGTTCTCCCCTTTAATGAGAATGATCACTCTTCTTAAAACTGTGCCAATTCCTTCATATTTATTCTAAGATTTGATGATTAAAACAAGTGATTAAAATGTATAATAATCTAAGAACTAAAAGATACAAAGGATTACTTCCCAGATTTTGAATGCTTCTGAATCTTGCAGCACCATATTGCCTTTAATGCACAGTAGCACTACATTACTCATCTGCAACCAGTCTGTGGCCAGCTAGAATCCCAGAGTTCTGTGTTCTGCACATTATACTCACCTAATCCATTCAACATGTCATGTTTGAAACTATGTCTCTTTGTATCTACTATGTACTTCAATTAAATTTCATGTTGCTTCATTGCAACTGTACTATTTCTTCATTGTCTTATTTTATTTTTCTTCTATAGTTATCTAAAAATTTGATTAATATAGTCTGACATTACTTTTATCATAAGTACATCTTCCACTCCATCATCAAAAGCATTACAAACAGTAAAATAAGATTGTGTCTGGTTCTAGTCTAGATTAAACTCTAAATAGGACAGACAGATAATGAATGACTATTTTTAGTGGCAATATGCCTTTTTATGTCCAGTGGTTTATCTTAGGTCAGCCAGTATGAGCTAGAATTACTCAAGTTTCCTACATGTTTCTGCTGAAGGACTACTAATAGCAGAAGAGTAAGAATTTCTTTATAAGACTCAGAAGAACAACAAGAAAAAAAATTTAACATCAATATAAACAAGAAAAGCCAGACATGGGGGTACACGTCTGTAATCCCAGTACTTGGGAAGCTGAGACAGGAGTATCGCAGGTTCAAGACCAGCTTCAACAGCCTAACAAGACCGTTTCAAACAAAAAATTTAAAAAGGACTGGAGTTGTAGCTCGAAGGTAGAATTGCCCCTGGGTTCAATCCCCAGTAACACACATGCGCGCACGCGTGCGCACACACACACACACACACACACACACACACGAAAAACCAGTAGCCAGACATGGTGGCACACACTTGTAATCCCAGTACTTGGGAGGCTGAGACCGGAGGATCCGGGTTCACGGCCAGCCTCAGCTACTTAGTGAGACCCCTCCGGAACTTAGTGAGACCCGGTTTCAAAATAAAGAATAAAAAAATAGGACTGGGGTGTAGCTCGGAGGTAGAATTCTCCTGTGTTCCATCCCCAGCACTGCAAAAACAAACAAACAAACAAACAAACAAACAAACAAACAATAAAAAAAATAGGGCTGGGGGTGTAGCTCGGAGATAGAATGCCTCTGGGTTCAATCCCCAGTACAGCAAAAACAAAAACAAAACAAAACAAAAAAAACCAGTATTCCCAAAGCACAATAAATCAGTAAAATGTACAATCAACTAATATTTAATATTTAAGTATTAGCAACTAGAAAACTAATACAAGAGGGGGAAAAAGCAGACACACTTTCTTAAAGATCTTACTTACATCAGCAGCTCCACAAGTCGCCTACATACTCCTGCGTCAATGACTGCTTGAATTTTATCATTGGGCCCATCTGATAGGTATGAGAGGGCCCAGCAGGCATCAGCCAGCACATCAGTGTCACTGACAAAGAGCAGCCAGGAAAGCACATTCAGACAAGGGGAAACCTGTAAAAGAAGATGATATGATTATGAAATTCAATAGAACAGAAACTAGAAGTGAGTGAGATACTCAAGGAGGCTACGAGGCAAACACTTGGTCACTTCTGGGGTGATTTACACTTCTAGAGATAGACTAGCAAGGGGCTGAGAGGCATTTTTCATCTTTGGGAATGCTGTCAATGGTGTTGCACCTTACTTTGCTGATGTAGGCAGAATGTGAAAAAAAAACTTTCAGGAAGCAAAGTTTTATATATACCAATCCTTGGAGTGAGATCTTTGTCAAAACACACTCTGTGGACAATGAGATAACAGAACTTTCACAAATGCCAAAGCTGGGAAATTCTATATTTTAGATACTTTGTTACAAACAGAAAATGCTAAAGTTTTAAGATGAATTTGGAGTTTTTATAGGCAGTGAGAAATGATCCCAAATCAAAACCAAAGCAACCATAAAAAGCTCTATTTCTTTAGAAACTAATAAAACTCTAACATGCTAAATTTATCAAAAATTATCTTTTTGTTGTTGTTGTTGTAGTCCTGGGGATTGAACCAAAGGACACTACCTCCAAGCTACACCTCCAGTCCTATTTTATTTTGAAACAGGGTCTAAGTTTCTGAGGGTCTCGCTAAATTACTGAGGCTGGCCTCAAAGCTGCAATCCTCCTGGTCTCAGCCTCCCAAGTATTGGGATTACAGGTGTGCACCATGCCCAGCTTCGCTACTTTCTTTTAAGTGAATTTTTTCTGCCAATTTCCCACAAGCATAGTCCTTACCTTTGCAAATTCTGGAGGTGGACTTTTTCCTCTGCAGAGATTAGACAAAGCCCATACTGCATTCCGGGTCATGGTCAGGCGGTTTTGCTTTGAAAATAACCTACAAGCATGAATACACAACAGTAAATTATACAACAGACATTAATTCTTTGATGGCGTAAGATAAATGCCAAACTTTTGCTACTAATAAAACATATTTTTCAATAGCTTTTCTCCCAAATAACAAAACCAGTAATTCTAATGCAACTAATTCAGAATTTTGGCCCAGAAGTAAGATAGGATGCTTGAAGAAATGATCTGAATCAGTTAACAAGAAAATATCTGGAAATCCAAAATGGCTCCCAAAGATGGAATGCTTTCTAAGAAACTTCCCATGTCTTTGTTACTCAAAAAAGAAAAGAAACTTACTGCAAAAGAGGGGGCAGGATATTGCAGTCTAAAACATAGTCTCTGCACATGGTACTATCTCCAGCAATGTTGCCAAGAGCCCAGACTGCCTGTAAAAGAATTATTTATTAATGACAACTGTATAGTTTAATTCCTGCATAATTCTTTCAAAAAAGATGCCAGAACTTATAAAATTATATAGTAATGTTAGTCAACATATTATACATGACTATTAATATTCTTAAATTCACTCATCCAGGAGTCAAATGAAACAGTTGTGGGGTTCAGGATAGATGATAATATTCTAAAGTGTACAATAACAAAAGGAAATGTGAGCACTCATTAAACAAATTAAATTTTATTAAAGAAAGGAACCGCCGGGCATGGTGGTGCACGCTTGTAATCCCAGTACTTGGGAGGCTGACACCGGAGGATCCAGGTTCACGGCCAGCCTCAGCTACTTAGTGAGGCCCTCACTAAGCTACAGTGAGACCCTGTTTCAAAATAAAGAATAAAAAATAGGGCTGGGGGTGTAGCTCGGAGGTAGAATACCCCTGGGTTCGATCCCCAGTACCACCAAAAAAAAAAAAAAGAAGGAAGCAATTCTTATATTCTTTCTTTTAGAGGACCCCATCCTCACCCCTAAGTAACATTCCACACAGCCCTTGGTATAGAGTGGAGATTTAAATGGCTTACTCAGCTCAGTAAAAATGCACTTTAAAATTGCTAACAGAAAACAGTGAACAAAGAATTGAAGAGCAATCAAAATGAAGATAATTTTATTAAACTCTTGGAGGTGATGAATGTAATTATCTTGATTGCAATGATGGCTTTGTGGGTATAAACACATATCATAGGGTGCACTTCAAATATATGCAGCTTATTGTAAGTCAATGTATACCTCAAGAAAACTAAAAGAAAATCATACTCAGCAGTGATTTATCTTTACGAATTTGATAAGGTTGGCAGTAATAAAAAAAATCATGTTTTCTATGTCCTTTTCTGCACAAATATGGCAAGGATCTGCTACTCCAGCACTAACACTAGAGATTCCTATAAGGAAAAGCTCTTTTATCATTAACTGCTTGCATGGTCTAAAGAAGTATATCTATAAGGGCTTAAAGAATTTCAGAGTTGAGCTGGGTGTGGTGGCGCACGCTTGTAATCCCAGTACTTGGCAGGCTGAGACCGGAGGATCCGCATTCGTGGGCAGCCTCAGCTAATTAGTGAGGCCCTCCGCGATTTAGTGAGACCCTGTTTCAAAATAAAGAATAAAAAAATAGGGCTGGGGGTGTAGCTCGGAGGTAGAATGCACCTGGGTTCAATCCCCAATCCTGCAAAAAAAAATTTCAGAGTTGAAAGGGAAAAATTGTTTTATGTGTCTAGAAGGAACTGTACCTACAGTAACTACAAAATCTTCTATTTTGGTTTAGATTTCTAGAACATTCCCTGTGATTATTATGGCCAAGTAATCAAATTAAGGTCATGAATATAACTAAATGGAAAAAACTTATCCTTTCATCTCCTTCCCTTTATTTGTTGCATTTTTACCTGTTCCTGGACATCTTCAAACTCTGAGCTGAGCAACTCTATGAAGATGGGCACTGCTCCTGCCTGAATCACAATCCGGGTCTGAAGAGAATTCCCTGAAGCAATATTTGTCAGTACCCAAGCTGATTCAAACTATAAAGATAAAAATAATATTCATTATCTCATTAGAATTTAAAAACTTGCTTACTTATGACAATAAAGTTTTCTGCACATGAAGAAAAGAGTCTGAGGTTATTATTTGCATATCACCTATCAGTTGAATACAGTATTAATTTTAAAAGAATTCCCCGAAGAAATACTTCAGCCTAGAGAAATAGTCAGAATGTCTAAAATTTCAGATCAAGATAGAGTTAACATAAGACAATAAAAAATGAGGGAGTATTTCATATGCTGATATAAAACGATCTCTCAAGATTTAAATGAAACAACAAAATACAAAATTGTGTACATTAGTATGGTATCATACTACATTGCCTAAAAAGGTTAAAAAGAAATATATTCATTAATATATTTATTGTACAGATTATCTCTGGAAGGAGTCACAAGAAACCATAAAGACTTATTGCCTACACAGAAGGGTTTGGATGACTGAGGGACAAGGATAGGAAAAACAATTTTCATTAGAAAGCTTTATGTTCCTTTTGGCCTTGTACTATGCATTTTATTTATTTATTTTTATTATTATTATTGGGGGGGTACTAGGAATTGAACCCAGGGGCATTCTACCTCTGAGCTACACCCCCAGCCAGATTTTATTTATTCTGTATTTTGAAACAGGGTCTCACTAAGTTGCGGAGGGCCAATGTAGATGAGGCTGGCCATGACGCTGCGATCCTCCTGTCTCAGCCTCCCAAGTACTGGGATTACAAGCATGCGCCACCACGCCCGGCTGTACTATGTATTTTATCTAATAAAAAAAAAATCCTACAGGAGAAGCAAAGTGAAATGGGAAGATGTTAGTATAAAATGTATAAAATGTAGTTACAGTGAAAAAGACAAAAGATATTTTCAATATTAAGCAGGTCAAAAGGAATTAATAGGCATATAATTAATATGATGATTTCAGAGCATAAGAGCTTCTAATAAATGAGAAGGCACCAAACCAAGACAAAGAAGTAAGAGTTTGTTGCTGTTGTTTTTTTTTTTGTGTGTGTGTGTGGCACTGGGGATTGAACCCAGGGGCATTCTACCTACGAGCTACACCTCCAGCCCTATTTTATTTTTTATTTTTGGAAACAGGATCTCACTAGGTTGATGAGAGTCTCACTACTTGCTGAGACTGTCCTCGAACCTGTGCTCTTCCTGTCTCAGCCTCCCAAATACTGGGATTATAGGTGTGTGCCACCATGCCTGGCTTAAGAGTTTTTTAAAGGAGTATTCTTACAAGGGAGAAAAAAAGTAAACTGAGTATTATAGCACTGGTAAACAGAAGATATGAAGAAAATTACTGCCAACAAAAAATACGGCCTATCACTAATTCTATATATCTCTAACAGTAACTTAACAGTAACAGTAGCTTAATATTGAAAAATCCGAGAGTAAAAGCTTCCATTTCTATTTAGTTAAGAGTTCTCAATTAAATTTTAGATTGACTCCTTCCCTCATTCTGTCTTCTATTTATCCTTTAATAAAGCATATACTTAGGGAAAAAATTTAGTAATATGCCTTTTGAATAAGAGATCGATAAAAGGTCATTGGAATATGTATGTATGACTTTTTCTAAGCTTTTGGATCAATTAAAAGGCAACTGTCTTAAGGAAAACTAAATCATTTATCCTTGGGAATAGAAGAAGATGAAGACATGGGCAATCTGCTCAGCACAGTCTAAAGCTATGTGAATGATAGCAAATTCATAGCAGAAGATACTCAAAGAAGGGGATGCTCAAAGAAACCTATAAAAGTGACAAACATGGGTATGATAAAGTGGTTTGGCAGCCTCAGACAAGGAGCTTCACAGTTAAGTCATATTGTGGCAGGACTGGACACATTCTTCACACCTTCGTTTCTGTAGTTAAATTACTAATGAAAGCAGTGCTCAAACTCTTTGCAATCTCTCTGAATTAAAATTTTACATTTGTACAGTACTTTTATATTTTCAAAGCATTATTTACATACTACTTTCAGGTGAAACTCACGACAACCCAGAGCAGTAAGACATCTGGCTTCCCTAGCTACAAATGACATAACTATCAGAAAAAGACCCAACAATGTGACTAATGATTTGAGTAATTTTACACAGCCAGTTTGAGAGGAACTAAATTACAACCTCCTAAATCTAGTATGCTATGAAGCCCAGCTTTGGTTTCCTCTGAGACATATCTATAACAGTGGTATAAGAAAAATTCAATTGCTTTTAGTTTTGGTATCTACGACAAGAAATTTCAAATAGTAGTGTATCAGATTATTTAAGGTAAAAAAATTGAGTTCACCTAAAATGTAGTTTCTTTTGCTTACCAGGAAAATTAATTAGTTAAATCAGAGTCATATGATGTGAATATAAAAGCAGACTTTCCTATCAGAAGGCAGGCTCAAAGTTCAGTAAATAATCATTATATACCATAGAGATCAGGTCAAGAGAAATAAAAACAGTGAGGAAAGCAATCTGGAAAGAATAAGTAAGATCTACATATAAATCAAAGAGGAAAAGGACTGCAGTGAGACTTTGATGCAAAACAAATGATACTAATAACCTGGATAAATATAGGATATGTTAGAGTTATCAGTGAGAAAAGATTAATTAGAATAGTAAGTAATTCTAAGTTGGAATGCATTCAAAATGCTGAGTTTAGCTCTAAAAGTCTCAGAGGAAATGAAAGGGAATTCCAGAAGCTACTCAAGTGAATAAAATGGAAAAACAAAACAAGAGTGACGGTGATTAGGAAAATGTAGTTTCTAAAATAAGCGAATAACAACCTGAATATGGATTGTAAAGACTTAGAAATTATTACATCTTAGCAAAAAAATGTATCAGTTATGCTTATTACTAAGAAGTGAATAATGATGACAATCTCTGAATGCAAAGAAGATTCAAGAGTGGAAATCAAAAAGTAGTTTTGCTGTTATCAGGGACAGAAGCAAATGCATAACCAGAGGACCACTGAATACATAACCATGTCCATGCATTAATAAGGCATAAAACACACACACACACACAGCGCCAATAACATTGGTGTTTTCACCTTATGAAAACTCATCAAACTACATGTGTAGTGTTTTCTATACCTGTGTGTGGGTGTGTGTATAAGAGAAAAAGAATGAAAAAGAAAGAATTCCCCTCATGAATGTAGGCCTCTGTTATTGTTGGAAGAAATAATTAGCAAATGTATTTAACATGTACATGTTTATATGTACTTTTTTAATGTGTGTGGGTGTGTGTGTGTGTGTGTGTGTGTGTTGTACTAGGGATTGAACTCAGGGGCATTCTACCTCCAAGCTCTATCTCTAGCCTTATTCTATTTTTTGAAACAGGGTCATGCTATATTGCGAAGGGCCTCGCTAGGTTGCCGAGGCTGTCCTCAAACCTACAATCCTCCTATCTCAGCCTCCCAAGTACAGGGATTACAGGTACGCGCCACCACGTCCAATTTTACATGTACTTTCTAACAGTCTTTAAAAGTGGATGTTCTCTGAACTATATAAACTTCCCTTTCATCATAGTCTGTACCTTAAACTATATTTCATTGGGTTTTCAGTATTTTTGTTGTTGTTGTTTAAAAATGTTTCAGCATTGGGTATTCAATTAGAATTTAACCTGAAAAAGAACTGTGAAATGGAAAAGCTCGGAATTGATAGCAAACAAAAATATATAGTTACAATGAAAATAGCCAAGAAATTAACTTAAGAATCATACAGCTCAAGAAAAAATCATTAACCTGAAAAGAGGGGGAGAAAAAAATCTAAGAAATGGTATTACCTGAAGTAACAAATGGTGGTCAAAATAACTACAACCTTCACTTTAAAAAAAAAACAATATTCCAAGAATGGCATGATACAATGAAACAAACTAATCATGTAGCTATTACTGCTTACAAATTGTCATTCCTCTGTTATTTTCCACTGTCCAGAACTTGCTAAATAAGGCTAAAACTAAAATCTGCACACTGAAGATTTGATGTTTTCTCTCTCTCCTTTCTCAGTCTCTACCTTCTGGCGCTCAGTTCCTTAAATAAGGAAAATGAGAATCCAAAGCTGAAGTACTTCTGACCTCCTATCAAGTTTCCCACTCCAGGTTGAGGTACGCCTGGTTCCCTTTCTCCATTTGGATCAGGACTCTGTTGCTGGCCACTTTGCCGTTTCCATTCTGGTTCCTAGCAAATGCCAGGCTCACCTGGAGAGCAAGTGAAAAGAAAGGCTCACATCAGAAAAATAAACCCAGATATCAAACTCTGCAGAGAACAGTGCCTGAGTCATCTGGCAACCTTCCAGGAAAGGCAGAAAGACCAATGAAGATGGGAAAAGGCATCAGAGGATGAAGGCTTACTGCAGTTTATCACATAAGCTTTAAGAAGGGACAAGAAAGGCAAGAAAGGGAAACTAAACCAACTTAGTCCAAGAGGAATACCTTGTCTGATCAAACAGGAGTAACCTGTCTGATAGTTATAGGCAGGAAGCAGTCTGTTTCTAAATATTTTTATAAGCTTCTATAAGATTTGGAAATGAACATCTTCGCACTGCAAAGACAGTACAATGATGCTAGGCCTAGACCCACGGAACCAAACAAAGTGGGCTCGTATAACATAGCATAAAGAAGACCAGTATCATGCCAAAGGTTCGAGTATGTCTGAGACACAGATGTCACTGACTTGAGAAATGTTCTTAGCTAAAGGCATTGCTTGATTCCAAAATCCTAGATTCCACCCATGTTCACCTCCAGTTTGAAGGCAAGTGAGTACCTGAGTAGATGCCCAAAGCAGGCACTTTTAGCTCTCATTTCAGATGTCTCACTGATTTGGGAATCCAGAATGGGAATGAAGAGACCATTCACTAGGATTCACAGTTCCTTAGCTGGAATGAAGAAATTAAGCTTGTCCACAGTATTTATTAGTGAGGTAAGCCATCAAATTTCCTCTTAGCAATAGTCATATACTCTTGACTCTCTTTTCTGGAAGAGAAATAGCAAAAGCCCTATTCCAAAGATGAATTTATCTCTAGCATCTCTAGGAAGCAGGCAGGAGTTAGGACTCTCTTACATCCTAGTGCTCTCCAAGACAGAGGAAGGAATACCTCCAAGCTTTCCAGAGCACATCTAATTATTTGAAAACAAGGCATAGCATGAAGTCTCCTGGTTCTAAGGCTTCCCTGACTAAACTTGCTCCTCCTGCTTCAGAAGAGGTCAAGATTACCCATTACTTACAATGGAGAGAGAACACCATACTATGCTTAAATGTGCACAGAAGGAAAGCTGGTCATGACAACCCTGAGATAATAAACAGTGTGACTATTTCCTGGTTTTAGAATAGCTAAGATAAAAATCATGAGTTGGTCACTTCCAAAGGAATCATTTTCCAATCTTTCAGCCTATTTATTATTTTGTACAGGGTGGAATCTAAAAATTTAGATAGAAGCAAATTAGATAATTTGGAAGGCTTTCATTTTCAGATGTGTTAAGATGTAAGCTCTAGGATTAAAGTACTGAATCAAAAAATAATGCAGAATTTACATGTGTTAGCCAGGAGAGGGCACTGTCGGAATATACTGTATGTCTTATGAGTACAGGAGAATGTAGAAATAGATAAGACTCACTTCTGATTTTTTCATTTAAGTCCTGGAAAGTCATACCTTTTTTCGTTTATGCATAAGGAATAGGATCTCTGCAACCACCTATTAATAACTGCTAGATCCAGGAGGGAAAACCAGTATCTCAACTATCCTCATGCCCAGAGAAGGATAGAACATTTTTTTTTTTTTTGGCATGAACATAATGATAATTTTCCCTACCTCCCTCTTCCTACAAAGCATTTCAAATGATAAACTGCAGTAAGGCTCCTCATTTGGTCCCTCTGGTTCTCTTGGCAGGTTGCGTAAGGGCTCAAGCTCTGTTCTCTGCAGTGTTGGTTGTCTGGATTTCCTTTTTTCTGGAAAAAGTCTCTCTCCCTTGCTCTCAGGGTGAAGATTTTTTTTTTCAGGTGTCTAGTGATTCTGGCTTTAAATGGGGACCAGAATTACAATCCAGGAAGCAGCCAGCAAAACAGAATCTTAATTCAAATAAACATGGAGATTGGTAAATGTCAAACTGGAGATGAAAAACTGATGGGACATCGAAGACGTACTCTACCTTTTCTGGATTTCTTGTTTTCCCTCTGGTAGGAATTCATCACCACAATAAAGATGTAAAAGAGAAAGACAGGGTAGGAGGAAAGGAGACAAAATATCAAGACAAAGCATTAAGACTTACCAGTAACCTACGATGGTCTGGCCAGTAAGGAGCGGGGACAGGGGTTATCGTTTATAAAAATGCCCCAGTCTCTACATGGTACCAGCCTTAGAGTAAGGCAAAGACCCACAAGTGGAGGTATGTGTGTGGAGGGGGGTATCTTTATGATTAAATTGTTATTGGCAAATATTTACTTGGAAAAATAATCTAATTTTGTCATCTACTTGGTAGCTAACCAAATTTTATAGTTGCAGAGTGTCTCTGAAGGGTCTGAGCCCTTCAGATTACATACTACAGTGAGAGTTTAGAGATAACAGATATTTGTTAATAATACAGATAGTGATTTAGTTGGCTACTCCAATGAAGTCTACCAATCAATCTCTAGTTTACTAAAAATACAACTTTATTCAGGAAAAAAACAGTACTTAAAAAAGTCTAGATAACTGCAAGGATAAGAGTTGGGTGACAGCTGGTTCCTTTTACTGTGAAAATTATCCAGTCCAGAGGTTGGAGAATTTTTTCTTGGAATCCCAATATAGTACAGTACTAAGAGATTAAAATGGCATAACAGGAAGTATACAGATTCCTGACAAAGCAATCTCTCCTTGTCAACTCTTTTGGGGTAGAGGAAGGATTAGTTAGGAGTTGGTTTGGGGAGTTTCTGATCAACCCATGTTACACCATCCTGCGAAAGCCAACAAGCATAATCTACAACTACCTCAAAACAAAATTTTATGTAGCCCACACATGGGTTCCTATTCACAATGGTTCCACTAATGAAAACATTTCCTTATTTGATAAGCATTACCTACAACCATCATAAAACATTTTAAATGATTAAAGACACAAATTTCTAAAGAGTATAACCATGGCCTACATGCTAACAAAGGTATAAAAGCACTTGCAATGCAGCTGTCAGGAATATCATCGTAAATAAACCTAATCCTTCATATAGATTAAAATAAGTTAAAAATTCATATACAAAATAAAAGCGTTCAAGGAAAACTAAGTTAAGAGGCAAGAAAAGAAAATGGTTCGCACCTGCAATGTACAATTCTCTTTTCGTTTGAGGAATTCCACAAACCTGGCCACTACTCCTGGTGTGCTGATAACTTCATCAATGGGAGGGTTAGGTTCTGTTGCCCCATAAAATAAAAGGAAAGAAGAAAAACAATTCTTTGATTTCAATGTGAGGACTTTACAGCTCAAAACTATTTCCTATACCCCTCCCTTGTTTACCAGCTTTTACATGTTGGAAAACTACCAAAATAAAAGAAAAAAATAGTAAAATTGAGTTTCATCACTTTAAACCTAGGATAGTTTGAAAGGTTTCACACAAAGGAGATACACCTTAATACGGAAAGGATGAAAAGTAAAATTGAGTCTGGCCACTCTGAGACAAGGGTAGTTTGAAAAGTCTCACACAAAGGAGATATATTTTAATACAGAAGTGAAAAGATGAACAGAATTCTGTTTTATTATTTTGTTTTGTGGTGCTGGGGGAGCTTTTTTGCAGTGCTAGGGACTGAACCCAGGAACTGGACTGTGCATATGAAGCAAGTGATATAAGGCAAATGCTCTACCACCAAGTTACACCACCATCCCCTAAGATTTTATAAGAATTAAAAGTACTGCTGCAGCCAGGCATTGTGGCACATGCCTGTAATCCCAGTACTGAGGAGGCTGAGACAAGAGGATTGCAGGTTTGTAGCCAGCCTCAGCAATTTAGTAAAGCCCTCTATAACTAGTAAGACCCTGTTCCAAAATAAAAAATAAAATAGGGCTGAGGAATTGGCTCAGAGGTAGACTGTCTCTGACTTCATTCAATCCTCAGTAACTAACACACACACACACGCACACACATTGCTGCCTCTACTATTTTAAGTAAACGTAGAAATCGGGGGGGTGGGGAATCCATACACAACTACTGTTAGTATTTTGGTACATTTTCTTCTAGCCCTTTTTCTGTCCATGAGCTTTCACTGTCTGTTGTTTATTATACACTATATTGAAAAAATACATTATAGGATACAGGATTTAATTTAATACCTGTAGTGATAAGTAGGTACCAGCAAGAATTCACTACAATTGACTTGTCAAATTAATCTAATTTTCATTTGACAATACAGTATCTTATAAATGAAGTCATTCAATAAAAACTTACTGGGAGCGGGATGTGGTGGCGCATGCTTGTAATCCCAGTACTTGGGAGGCTGAGACCAGAGGATCTGGGTTCGCAGCCAGCCTCAGATACTTAATGAGGCCCTCTGCAATTTAGTGAGACTCGGTTTCAAAAATAAAGAATAAGGCCGGGCGTGGTGGCGCACGCTTGTAATCCCAGTACTTTGGGAGGCGGAGACCGGAGGATCTGGGTTCGCGGCCGGCCTCAGCTCTCTCTCTCTCTCTCTCTCTCCCTGTCTCTCTCTATTTAGTGAGGCCCTCCGCAACTTCGTGAGACCCGGTTTCAAAATAAAGTATAAAAAATAGGGCCGGGGGTGTAGTGCGGAGGTACACCGCCCCTGGGTTCAATCCCCGGTACCACAAAGAAAAAAAAAAGAATAAAAAATAGGGCTGGGGGTGTAGCTCGGAGGTAGAATGCCCCTGGGTTCAATCCCCGGTACCACCAAAAAAAACCTTATTGGGTGGATAAGAAATTCCAGATAATCAGATTAATAATTTCAAGAAGAGATTTGAAAGTTTTTGACAACATGCACGTGGCAATGCCAGCAAACTGCACTTAGATAACAGTATTACCAAAAGAGATTCTCAGCAGTCAATGGGCTTATTTAAAGAGGTGACTAATGTGCCAGGTACAGTAGCACACACCTGTAATCCTAGCTACTCAGGAGGCAGGAGGATCACAGGTTTGAGGCCAGCCCAAGCAAATGTGTGAGAAAGAATGAATGAATGAGGCTGGAAATGTACCGCAGTAGTAAAGCACCCCTGGGTTAAATCCCTAAAACTGGGGAGAAGAAGAAGTGACTAAAAGGGTTCTAATGATATATCCTTTGCAAGGATATATTATCATCAATCACTCAGGTAAACATAACAAACAAATCTGATACCATAATACAAACTAGTCAATATGCCAATTATAGAAATCATAAAAGAACAATACATCAAAACTGGCATAAAAAAACAGAAATAAAGCAAAATTCAGCAACTGATTTTTTTGTTGTTTATTTTTTGAGATGGAGCCTCACTCTGTTATCCAAGCTGGTCTTGAACTTCTTAATTATTTATTTATTTATTTATTTTTTCAGAACTGGGGATGGAACCCAGGGGCATTCTACCTCTGAGCTACACCCCCAGCCTTTTTTTTTAATTCTTTATTTTGAAACAGGGTCTCACTAAGTTGCAGAGGGCCTCACTAAGTAGCTGAGGCTGGCCATGAACCCGGATCCTCCAGTCTCAGCCTCCCAAGTACTGGGATTACAAGCGTGCGCCACCACACCCGGCTATTTTTTATTTTTATTTTTTATTTTTTTGAAATACTGGGGATTGAACCCAGGGGCATTCTACTGCCAAGCTACACCCCCAGCCCTACTTTTTATTCTTTATTTTGAGACAGGGTCTCACTAAGTCACAGAGGGCCTAAGTAGCTAAGGCTGGCCGCGAACTTGCGATCCTCCTGCCTCAGCCTCCTGAGTACTGGGATTACAAGTGTGTGCTACTATACCCGGCTTCTGGTCTCAAACTTCTAGGCTCGAATAATTCTTCTGCTTCAGCAACCCATGAGTGCCTGAGGCACAAGTGCGTGTCATAGCATCTGGCTTAGTAACCAAAAAAAAAATTTTTTTTTTGCAGTACCAGGGATTGAACCCAGGGGCGTTCTACCTCCGAGCTATGCACCCAGCCCTATTTTTTATCCTTTATTTTGAAACCGGGTCTCACGAAGTTGCGGAGGGCCTCACTAAGTAGCTGAGGCAGGCCGCGAACCCGGATCCTCCGGTCTCCGCCTCCCAAGTAACCAAAATTTTTAAAGGCAATTTTAAGCTAGGCATGGTGGCCGCACACCTATAATACCAGTACTTGGGAGGCTGACACAGGAGGATTGTAGGTTCAAGGACCGCCTCAGCAATGTAGTGAGACTTGGCATCCTAACAAGACTCTGTTTCAAAATAAAAAATAATGCCGGGCGTGGTGGCGCACGCTTGTAATCCCAGTACTTTGGGAGGCGGAGAGCGGAGGATCCGGGTTCGCGGCCAGCCTCAGCTCTCTCTCTATCTCTCTCTCTCTACCTAGTGAGGCCCTCTGCAACTTCATGAGACCCAGTTTCAAAATAAAGTATAAAAAATAGGTCCGGGGTGTAGCATGGAGGTAGAACGCCCCTGGTTTCAATCCCCGGTACCACACACAAAAAAA
The DNA here is from genome assembly GCA_004027185.1 of Glis glis. NCBI lineage: Eukaryota > Metazoa > Chordata > Mammalia > Rodentia > Gliridae > Glis > Glis glis. Next base: position 10,579 of record PVJS01020025.1, on the reverse strand, counting down.
ATAAATAAATAAATAAAAAATAAAAAGGGCTGGAATTGTAGCTCCAATGTAGAATGCCCCGGGGTTCGATCCCTAGTACCGGGGGGGGGGGGCAATTTTAAAATATTCACATAATCTCCACACAAAATCTAACTATAATTCATGAAGAAAATGCCAAGGAATTAAGTTTTAAAAATTTTAATAAAATATTATTATGCCATGACTACCAAAACAACTAATGTTATTTTGGACTGATTACTGGAATGGATAATTTTAATACAAGGAAGGTAATCTCTCACCATGCCCTATAGTAACAAAAACACATCTGAAGTATTATATTCTAGTTATGACTTTTTTTGTTTTTGATACTGGGGATTGAACCTAGGGGCCTTCTACCTCTGAGCTACACCCCCAGCGTCTGGTGTGCACCACCACTCAGGGCTACATTACCACAGTTTTTGTGTGTATGTGTGTGTGGTACTGGGGATTGAGCCCCGGGGCATTCTACCTCCAAGCTACACCCCCGGCCCTATTTTATTTTTATTTTGAAACAGGGTCTCACTAGGCTGATGAGTTTCACTACTTGCTGAGGCCGTCCTTGAACCTGTGACCCTCCTGTCTCAGCTTCCCAAGTACTAGGATAACAGGAGTGCGCCACCACACCTGGTTTACGTGATTACGTTTTTAAGAGTGATGTTGGCAAACTAGAATATATACAGGAAAGTAGGAGAATGTAAAAAGGCGTTACCAAGCCACATCATGTGAAAAAAACGAAAAAAGACGACTTTTTAAGAGTGGTGGAAAGGTATACCTCCCCTTCAAGTATTTAGAAAGTTGTCATGCAAAAGACAAATTTTTTTTTTTCGGTACCGGGGATGGAACCCAGGGGCGTTCTACCTCCGCGCTACACCCCTGGCCCTATTTTTTATGCTTTATTTTGAAACCAGGTCTCACGAAGTTGCGGAGGCCTCACTAAGTTGGGGGGGGGGGGAGAGAGAGAGAGACCGCGCGCGCTGAGGCGCCACCACGATTTTTTTTTTTTTTTTGAGTGTCATAGTGGTAGGTTTTTATTCCGAGAAACCTCAAGGCATATACTGATTTCTTTAACCACGAATGATTCTAAACAACTATAACTTACTACTGGGAGGTTTAAGTATTTACTATCAACATGGTTCAGATTATTTTATTTGCCCAGGGTGACAAAAAAGTATCAGACTCCATTCTATACTAATTATGCCAAAAAGGTTTTGTAATCCCACTCACCAATAAATCCAAACTTTTAGTGGTAAACTGCTAACACTAAAATAAACAATTATTGCTCTTTCAAGAAATATTTTTAGTTTTTCTATAAATAGAGTTCCTCAATTTGAATAAAAATAACACATTGAGCCGGGCGTGGTGGCGCACGCTTGTAATCCCAGTACTTTGGGAGGTGGAGACGGGAGGATCCAGGTTCGCGGCCAGCCTCAGCTCTCTCTCTCTCTCCCCCTGTCTCTCTCTCTCTCTCTCTCTCTCTCACTCTCTCTCTCTACCTAGTGAGGCCCTCTGCAACTTCTGAGACCCGGTTTCAAAATAAAGCATAAAAAATAGGGCCGGGGGTGTAGTGCAGAGGTAGAACGCCCCTGGGTTCAATCCACGGTACTGCAAAAAAAAAAAAAAATACATGGACAACTATTCACTATAAGATCATTTATAAGATGGTTCAAAAGTGAAATAATGCTACCTTCTAATCCTGACAAAATCCCCTAAATAAGGAAATGAAATCCTCACAATTATACATGTCTATATGTGTCTCTTTATTTTTTATTAATAAAACACACTCCAAAACAAATTATCGCTGGGCGTGGTGGCACACGCTTGTAATCCCAGTACTTGGGAGGCTGAAACGGGAGGATCTGGGTTCACGGCCAGCCTCAGCTACTTAGTGAGGCCCTCTGGAACTTAGTGAGACCCTGTTTCAAAATAAAGAATAAAAGATAGGGCTGGGGGGATAGCTTGGAGGTAGAATGCCTTTGAGTTCAACCCCCAGTACCTCAAAAAAAAAAAATATCTGTGGTGTGAAAATAGATTTGGGAAAGGATTACTTTATAAAGAAATGAAAAGATATACTCAATATACTGACAACTCACCTTTTGAAAGCAGTTTTCTGAACTTCTGTGTTGCAGAAAGCTGTTGCTCTGGATTATTGGAAAATATCATTTCAATCATGTCAGAAGTAATGACACCACCCTGGGATCACAAAAAAGCAAATATAAAAAAACATTACCTTAATTCAGAGGAAAACAAAGAATATACACTATGGCCAAGTTATCAAGTTAACATACTTCTCCATAAGTCAGTTATACAAAGGTAGAACAACCTTTATATGCAAAATGGATAAAATGATCAGTAATGTAAAGAAGCCAAATTCTTTGTCCATGATTAAAAAGCTCACAATAGTGGAAAAGTAATCTCAATAGTAAATACTATAACAAGATTATTATCCTTCCTCGCTGTGCTCATCACATGGCTGGCTATTGTCTTTGTTATCAAAATTAAATGTTAAGTTCTAAAAGATGTTTTTTCATGACCTCCAAACATCAAGCAGCTGCTCTATTTTCTATCACATCATTCTATTTTTTTTTTTTTTGCAGTACCGGGGATTGAACCCAGGGGCGTTCTACCTCCACGCTACACCCCCAGCCCTGTTTTTTTTTATACTTTATTTTGAAACTGGGTCTCACGAAGTTGCGGAGGGCCTCACTAGGTAGAGAGAGAGAGAGACAGAGAGACAGAGAGACAGAGAGAGAGCTGAGGCTGGCCGCAAACCCGGATCCTCTGGTCTCCGCCTCCCAAAGTACTGGGATTACAAGCGTGCGCCACCACGCCCGACTACATCATTCTATTTTAATTCCATGCCCAGCCCTTATCATTAGATATTTTTCTTGGTTATTATGATCTGGGTACCGCCAATTCACTATAACCTCCTTGAAAGCCAAAGACCCTCTTTTTTTGAGTTTTTTAATTAAATTTATTTTTAACTAATACATAAAAACATAAAACCATATATTAGTGAGTACTATGTAATGTTCCAATATATGTATACATTACATAATGTTTAAATCAGGACTCATCTTACCACTGTACTCTAATGACTGGAATACAGTAGATATTCAATAAATATTTACTGAAGAAATAGAGAGTGGTCTTGTATAAATCATGGGCTCTAGTCACTGAACAAATCAACAGTTGATTCTTAAACTTACTTAACTTCCTGTTTTCTTGCTCTATTCAATTTCCCACTATTTTACTGCTTTATTACTTTGCCATCTCCTGCTGCAACCCATGACCAGTGTCAGCAGTTAACTTTCTTCTTAGGATCATTTGCCACAATGAAACAAAATTCTTACTTTAAGAAAGTCTACAGTCAAGTCGGGCCTGGTGGCGCACGCTTATAATCCCAGTACTTTGGGAGGCTGAGACCGGAGGATCCGGGTTCGCGGCCAGCCTCAGCTCGCTCTCCCTATCTCTCTGTCTCTACTTAGTGAGGCCCTCCACAACTTCGTGAGACCCGGTTTCAAAATAAAGTATAAAAAATAGGGCCAGGGGTGTAGCGCAGAGGTAGAACACCCCTGGGTTCAATCCCCGGTACCGCAAAAAAAAAAAAAAAAAGAAAGTCTACAGTCAACAAGATGAATTGTGAAGACAGATGTACTGAGGTGTAAATGCTGGACGGTTGGTAAGCAATTATCTTAACACTTAAGAATTTCCATAGAGGAATATATGAAGCATTGTGCTTAAGTCAGAAAATTAACTATTTTCAAAGTTACAAGACTGATTTCTGAATGAACAAAGGGACCTAAATGATTGTTATGAATATGTGTTTATAGGCACACATACACACACACCCATGAGCTACACATGCATTCATGCATGTATATGGGTGTAAACAGTCATACACATACATATTTTATGTATATATGTATATATGAATATATATATATGCTATATATATATGCTATATATATATAGCTATATATAGTTGCTATATATATATAGCACATATATATGCTATATATGTGCTATATATATATATAGTTGCTATATATATATATATATATAGAGAGAGAGAGAGAGAGAGAGCAACTTTTTCTTCCCTTTGATATCCTCTTATCATATAAGCCACACTAATTTTAGATCATGATATTTAAGTTACAGCATATCAAGAAGAGAACATTACAAGGATTTTTGCATCCTCTTTTGGGAGAAGAGTTGGTACATTTTCAACTACATGCAAGAAAATTGTATCATCTTAGGCAGAAGCACAATTTTATTGCTGCCTTTGACTCAGTACCATGTACAAAGATGTGTATGGATGCCAAATTAACAAGTAGACTTCAAGTAGAAGTGATGGTTGATTTTATGTGTCAACCTGACTAGGTTATGGTACTCAGTTATTTGGTCCAACACTTGTCTAGACATTATAACGAAAGTATTTTTTAGATGTGATTAAATCAGTACACTTGAGTTAAACAGATTGCTCCCCATTGTGTGGGTTAGCCTCATGTGATCAGTGAAGGCTTTAACAGCAAAGACTGAGGTTTCCCAAAGGAAAAGAAATATGGCTTTCAGACTGCAACATCAACTCTTACCTGAATTTCCAGCCTTCCAGCTTGCCCTAGATTTCAAACTTGCCAGCTATCAATTACATGAACAACTTAAAATAAATGTCTCTCTCTTGTTAGTTGTTTCTCTGAAGAACTCTGACTAATGTAGTCTATAAAACACTATATCCACTTAATACTCTTTAAAAAAAATGTAAAGATTGACTTTCTGAAGGCCCTAGAAGAATTTACCACAAAACGATAGTGTTGGTTATAATGTCTATATCAATGCCAAAAGGAACTGCACTCTCCTCTCCAAAAGAAAACTGGCTCAGTGCTGCCCGTGGTGGTGAACGCTTGTACTCCCAGTACTTGGGAGGCTGGGACAGGAGGATCACACTTTCATGGCCAGCTTCAGCTACTTAGTGAGGCCCTCTTCAACTTAGTGAGACCCTGTTTCAAAATAAAGAATAGAAAATAGGGCTGGGGGTATAACTTGGAGTGGAATGCCCCTGGGTTCAATCCCCAGAACCACAAAAAAAAAGGAAAACTAGTTCATATAAACTGGAGATCTATAAAGTATAATAAGAAAAAAACTATTAAATATTGTGCATAATGCCACCCATTGCACAGAAATAAAAGGAGAGAGAATATTTGCTTTCTTTCACATACAAAAGCTCTCAAAATGAATTAAAAAATGGAATAATGGTAACCGCCACTATAGAGAAATATTGGATGACTGAGAGAGAAGACATTTTTCTTTTGTAAAAAAACTGAACAGTTAGGTACAGTGGTACATGCCTGCAATCCCAATACTTGGAAGGATGAGATAGGAGGCTCACAGGTTTGAGGCCAGCCTCAGGAACTTAGCAAGACTTTCAGCAACTTTTCGAGACCCTGTTTCAATGCCCCTTGGTTCAGCTGCCAGTACCAAACAAACAAAACAAAAAAACTATATGCATATATGATCGTTATTCTTTTGGTACTGGGGATTGAACCCAGGAGCACTTTACCTCTGAACTACACCCCCAGCCCTTTTTATTTTTGATTTTGAAACAGGGTCTTGGTAAGCTGCTGAGACTGGCCTTGAACCTATGATCCTCCTGCGACTTCCAAGTATTGAGACTAATGGCATGCGCCATCATACCTAGCTATATGATTTATTTTTTAAATGCACAATTTAGCCAGGCATGGTAGCATAGCTTGTAATCCCAGTATTTGGGAGGCTAAGACAGAAGGATTGCAGGTTCACAGCCAGCCTCAGCAACTTGAGGCCCTGTGCAACTTAGACCCTGTTTCAAAATAAACAATAAATTAGGACTGGGGGTGGAGGTACTTCAGAGTTCATAGAACGCCCTTGGGTTCAATCCCCAGTACCACAAAAGAAAAAAAAGCACAATTAATTACAATACCAAGGAAATATAGACTGGTCTTATCTTTATGTAACCTAAAAAAAGTTACAAAATAGTTTACAACAAAATATTCTAATAATTCTAATACAGAATACATTTTTAAAACCATACATGTCAATTTATAACTGCAATTTCTAAGGAATAATTTTATAATTCTATAAGTTATTGAGGGGCAATTTTATCTTATAAAATATTTTAAATTTAGCCAGGTGTAGTGGTGCCCACCTGTAATCCCAGTACTTGGGAGGCTGAGACAGGAGGATCACAGGTTCGAAGCCAGCCTCAGCAACTCAGTGAGGCTCACATCAGCTTAAGGAGAGTCTGTTGCCAAAAAAAAAATAAAATAGGGCTGGCGGTGTAGCTCAGAGGTAGAACGCCTCTGGGTTCAATCCCCAGCACCACAACTATATATATATAATTATATATATATATATAATTATTATGTTATTAAATATATATATATTTAATAACATAATAATTGTACAAATTTATGGGGTACAATAGAATGTTTTGACACATGTATTCTTTTTAAGTTTTATAGATGAATTAAACTTAAGTTAGATAATTTACTTAACTGCACATTATCCAAAATACAATAAACATTTAATAAACCATGGAGATCAAACATATAGCTTCTTTTAAAAAAATGTAATGCCACATACTTTTTGTAGTCAATCTAATCTTTTTATTAAACTAAAAAAGAGATCTCTATCTCATTATCTTCACAAAGACACTGAAAAGTGTTCCTTTATTATTTTACTTACTGGTGCCATCTCCATGTTATTAATCTGGGCCTCATGAAAGCCACCATCTGACATAACTTCTTCTTCTGTTTCTTCTTCTGCTGTGGCAACATTTCTTCGCTTGAATAGCTGAAAAATAAAAGAGTGTTACCAATGCCATTCTAACACAAGGCACTAGGGAGCTGGGCGTGGTGGCGCATGCTTGTAATCCCAGTACTTGGGAGGCTGAGACCAGAGGATCCAGGTTCGCGGCCAGCCTCTGCAGCTTAGTGAGACCCTGTTTCAAAATAAAGAATAAAAAAATAGGGCTTGGGGTGGAGCTTGGAGGTAGAATGCCCCTGGGTTCCATCCCTGGTACGGCAAAAAAAAAAAAAAAAAAAAAAGGCACTAGGGAGCTGAGCATGGTAGTGCTAACCTGTAATCCCACTACTTGGGAGGCTGAGACAGGAGGATCGCAGATTTGAGGCCAGCTTTAGCAATTTAGCAAGACTGTGTTTCAAAATAAAATAGTGCTGGGGTGTAGCTCAGAGGCAAAATACCCCTGGGTTAAAACCCCAGTATATCCCCCTCCCCCAGCCAAAAGGCACTAAGGATGGAGTTCTTTGAAAGTCATTTTAAAAGTTCTAAAGCTTGTGCTACCTTCAGCCTTTCCTGATAAGGAACAATATCTGATTTCTCCAGTCTTATAATCTAATACAATTATCATAATATGCACAAAGTCAAAACAGGCCTGAAACTGCATGACATAAAAAAAAGGACCTGGGACATGTTTGGCCATTTCTCTTATACCTTTATGTAAAGCAGGCCACAGGATAGTCTTAATACACCAGGGAAAATGAGGACAATATCAGAATAATACTTCCACCTTAACCCTCCAGAAATCAGTGACAACAAATGTACTTTAAACTTTAAAGCATACATTAATTTGCATAGGCAAAGGACAATAGTTCTCTCTCAAGTCAGCCCAGTAAAGCACCTCCCATAATATCTTTAAGAGTGCTTAGTAGCATACCTATTTATGAAGCCACAAAGAAGGGAGTAATAACAACCTTCCTCCTAAATAACCAAAACACAGACAAAATATATAAAATAATGTGTTTTAGCCATTGGACAAAAGGCAGCAGAGGCCAGAGATTTCTCAAAGAAAAACACAAGGTCAGCCCCATGATTGCCTAAGATTACTGCCTGCAATTTCCAGCGTGTAGTACAGGGAAAGTAAACCCAGAGCTTAAAGGCTCTCTGAATTGAACAGAGTTTATAACTGAGGAAGCCAAGACACATGGAATTTGCAAGGCAGAGTACTGAAGAGGAGAGAGCAACACAAAGAGAATTCCAAAGACCTACAAAAGGTTCCCTTTGAGTCTTAGTACTGATCAGTGGATAATCATCATTTTTCCAGAAGACAGAAGCAAAGGGAATGCTTCCTAACTCATTCTATGGGGACAGCATTACTCTAATAACAAAACCACCTGTAAGGCTTGTTGACAACAGCTGCTTTTACCCAATATACAATGTCCAGCTATCAAGAAAAAAATTACAAAGCATATGAAAAGATAAAAAGACACAGCTTGAAGAGACAGGAAAGTATCAGAACCAGACTTGAATATAGGAGAGATGTTGGAATTATCAGACTGAAAATTTTAAATTATGATTAATATGCTAAGGGCTTTAATGGATAAAAACAGCATGCAAGGACAGGCAATGTAAGTGAAAAAGATGGAATTCTAAGAACCAAGAAGAAATGTAAGTGATCAAAAACTTTGCAACAGAAATGGACAATGTCTTATGTGCAAGTACAAATATGTAACAACAAACTCAACTATTATGGTATAATTATAATACCCCAATAAAAAATCTGAAAAAAATTAAAAAGAAGTATGTTCATCTTTAAAGCATTTGGTTTATTAGTAGGCAAGACATGGCTAAGGAAATAACCTCTGAGCTGGAAGACATCTCATTAGAAACCTTCAAAACTGAAAACCAGAGGAAAGAAAAAAACTCCAAGAATATCCAAGAACTGTGTATGGGACAATTACAAAAGGTGTAACATGCATATAATAGAAGTATCAAAAGGAGAGGAATGGATGGAAGAAATATTTGAAACAATAACAAATTTCCCCAAATTAATGTCAGATACAAAACCACAGGTTCAAGAAGCCCAAAGAATACCAAACAGGATAAATGCCCCCCCAATCCTACATTATTTTCAAATAATAGAAAAGCAAAGATAAATAACAAATCCCTAAAGGAAACTGGGGGTGGGGGGGACATGGTATTTATAAAAGAACAAAGAATTACATCTACCTTCCCCTTAGAAGCCATGCAAGCCAGAAAAGAGTGAATGGAATATTTAAAGCATTGAGAGGAAGAAAAAAACACCAATCTGAACTCTGTACAGTGAAAATTGATCCTTCAAAAGTTAAGAAGCAGCCGGGCGTGGTGGCGCACGCTTGTAATCCCAGTACTTTGGGAGGCGGAGACCGGAGGATCCGGGTTTCTCTCTCTCCCTCCCTCCCTCCCTCCCTGTCTCTCTCTCTTTCTCTCCTTAGTGAGGCCCTCCGCAACTTCGTGAGACCCGGTTTCAAAATAAAGTATAAAAAATAGGGCCGGGGGTGTAGCGCGGAGGTAGAATGCCCTGAGTTCAATAGAATGTCCCTGGGAGGGAGGAAGGGAGGAAGAGAAAAAAGTTCTTAGCTGGGCATGGTGGCGCATGCCTGTAATCCCAGTACTTGGGAGGCTGAGACATGAAGATAACAGGTTCGAGGCCAGCCTCAACAACATAGCAAGACTCTCAGCAACCTAGCCAGACCCTGTTTCAAAACAAAAAAATTTTAAGAAGGGCTGGGGGTGTTGCTTGGAAATAGAATGCCTCTGAGTTTAATTTCCAGTACCACACACACACAAAAAGTTCTTTAGGCTGAGACAAAAGGATCACAGGTCCGAGGCTAGCCGCAGCAATTGAGTAAGACCCTCAGCAACTTAGCAAGAGAGCTGGGGATATAGCTCTGAGGTACAATGTCTCTGGGTTCAATCCCCAGCACACAAACACAAAAAGTGCTAATATACAAAATGGAATATTATTTAATCTTAAAGAAAAGGCAGTCCTGTCACAAGATTATGGGACATTGTAGGAAATTTGTATGTTGCTTATTTATTTAAGAAACTATATTTTTCTTTTTGGTACTGGGATTAAACTCAGGGGCATTCTATCTCTGAGCTACACCCCCAGCCCTCTTTAGTTTTGAAACAAGGGCTTGCTAAATTGCTGCAGCTGGCTTTGAACCTGCAATCCTCCTGTCTCAGCCTCCCAGGTACTAGAATTACAGACATACACCACCACACCCAGCTAGAACTGTTAATTTTTTGAAGTATGATAACACTATTCTGGTTTAGGTTTAAAAGCCTTTATTTTATAGAGAAACACACTGAAGTATTTATAAATGAAATAAATTGATATCTGGGATTTGCTTCAAAATAATCCAGTGCATTTTACTTTTGTCTAAAGGATGCCCTTTAACACTACCTGTCATGCTGGTCTAACGGTGAATTCTTTCAATTTTTGTATTTCTGTACACATCTGCATTTTCCAATTATTTCTGAAAAATTTTTTGCCAGGTACATTATTCTAAGTTGACAGTTTCTTTCATTAAAGATGTTTCTCCAACGCCGCCGGTGGAGAAGCCAGGGACTCGTGTGAAGTTCAGCAGCTGCAGGTCAGCAGAGACGAAAGCGAGCAGCGGCTCCTCCACACTTGAGAGACCAAACGGCGGCGGCGACAGCGGCTGAAGCGGCTGCAGCGGCGCCAGCTCGGCAGGACTTTACCGGCGGCCACCAGCCTTGTGGCCTCTACACAAGACCAACG
>PVJS01020024.1:0-33070 GCA_004027185.1 Glis glis | reverse complement strand
TACTGGGGATTGAACCCAGGGGTGTTCTACCTCCACGCTACACCCCCGGCCCTATTTTTTTATACTTTATTTTGAAACCAGGTCTCACGAAGTTGTGGAGAGCCTCACAAGGTAGAGAGAGAGAGAGAGAGAGAGAGAGAGACAGGGAGAGAGAGAGAGCTGAGTATGGCCGCGAACCCGGATCCTCCGGTCTCCGCCTCCCAAAGTACTGGGATTGCAAGCGTGCACCACCACGCCCGGCCATTTTTGCTTTTTATTTCACTTCTCTGGTAAAGAAATAGAAGACAATGAAAATTCAGCAAAATATTGGGTATTTAAATGCTAGAATAATTTCAAAATATAATCATTCAAGGTTGGAAACCTGTGTGAAAAATACATATTAAATTTAATTGTTCGAAATAAATTATAGGTGAACAAATAAAATCAGAAATGTGCACAATTAAGTAGTTAGTAGACATTGCAAATACTGTAATATTTTTTATTTTTATCTGTTTCATTAAAAATGAAAGTGTTACTATCGCTAGACTATGATTAATGAATACAAAATGTTTTTCCAGTGGCAATTAAGAGTAGCTATAGACACTCTCGGGAACAATAAAACATTTCAAGTTTTTGGGAAATCTTGACTTATTTTTGTATGAAGTTTCAGGTTTCATTTCCATCATTTCTTTTCTTCTTTTTCTTTATTTTTCTTTTTGTACTGGGGATTGAACCCAGGGGCATTCTACCTCTGGGCTACAACAACAGCCCTTTCTTTTTATTTTGAAATAGAGTCTTGCTAAGTTGCTTAGGGTCCCACTAAGTTGAGGAGGCTGGCCTCGAATTTGTGATCCTCCTGACTCAGCCTCCCCAGTGCTGGGATTCCAGGCACGCACCACCATGCCTGGCTCCATTTTATTTGATCATATTGTGACCCGATGGGAGAAGATATTGGAACAGACGAGAGAGGGAGAGAGCCGGTATCTCGCGCGAGGCCAGACAGCCCAAGGGAGATAAAGCCAGTCGTTAACGCCAATGCGCAATCCAGTGCGGACTTCGCTCACTTGGTTCTGGGGATTATATTTACTTTACTTTCATCTATAGATATTCTGGAGCTCGGCCTGTCCAGGGCACTGCGGAAGCTTCCGGTTCCAGGAAGCTTTGGTGTCAAAGCATTCCATTATCTATCTTCAACTTCCCCAACAGAGGACATTTGATTTTCTTCATAATTCTTGTCACTGTAGACATCTCCATTTATACCCCCACTTTGTTTACTCATTGGAAAGCTGGAATTCTATGTGGTTCTCTTCTCCCCCCCCCCTCCTTCTCCTCTTGTATTGGGGATTGAACCCAGGGGCATTCTACCTCTGAGCTACACCCTCAGCCCTATTTTATTTTTTACTTTGAAACAAGTCTCGCTAAGTTGCTGAGGCTGGCCTCAAACTTGCTATCCTCCTGTCTCAGCCTCCCCAGTACTGGGATTATAGGTATTTCACCTCACCTGGCTGAGACCTGATTTTTTTTTAAATTGCCTTTCTTGTTCTCCTACTCTCATAAAAATTACATTTTATTAGAAACCTTTCTGATTTCTAATATGTTTAAATGGATTAAATATTGTTTTTCTTATGATGTTTTCCTAATTTTATAAGAACTATAACTATGAAAATAGTAATAATATAATCATAATATATAATACATAATAATATAATATTTTTTCATTGATTAGTATCTCATTTTGGGGTCTTTTCTCTAGATATTGAAGAAAGCATATGGTGCTTTTCAGGCAAATGCTAAAGTGAATTTAGGGAAAAGTCAAGAACTTGGGACTACTGAGTCCAAGAAACAGTAAAAAGACATTTCTTCAAAGCTCTGTGGTTTGTAGTCATATAAAAAAGGTTTTGCCAGTCATTTAATTAACTTTTAAAAAGGGGAAAACTAGAGAGTATTATGTTAAGTAAGATCAGCCAGTCTCAGAAAGTCGAGGGTCATGTGTTTTCTCTCATATGTGGAAGTTACAGGGAAAATAGGAAAGAAAGGAGACTTCCGCCATGAGGAGAGAGACCAGTAGAGTAGGAAGGGGATTGGCCGAAGGAAGGGGGGAGGGCAAAAGAGGAGCGCAGAGGAAGGACACGGTTCAAGCAATGCTGTGTCCACACACGAAGGTGTCACGACCGATCTCACTGCCATGTACGGGAGGAAGGAGAGGGGGCGGGCGGGCCGCGGAGGGAAGCACAGTGCTGTGTGCATGTGCGGAGCACTTTGAACCTCGTGATGATGTATAGTTGCAATGGACCAATAAAAGTATGAAAAAGAATAACAAGAAAAGTTGATAAATTGTCCTTCAGAACTTTGATTTTTTTCATTGAATATTATATTTTCTTGTTTGTGTGTGTGCGCGCATTTTTTTGGCAAGGGCAGAGCTGAGGATGGGACCTATAGTTTCACCCATGCCAGGCAAGAGTGCTGCTACTGAGCTACATCCCCAAGCAGATCTTTAATGTTTTAATCCCTTTATGCAGCTTATTATTTAATGTAAAGTGTGCTAATATTATGTTGTGTCCATACACCAGTGGTTTGGGGTACTATAAAATGGAAAAATATTCTGGTGAATAACTTAAAGCATAGAAAATAATAAGTAAAATAAAAATCAAAGTGTAGCTGGGGGTGTGGCTCAGTGGTAGAGTAAGTACTTGCCTATCATGCCAAGGCCCTGTGTCCCATCCCCAATACTGGGAAAAACAAAACCAAATTGAAGTGTGTGTGTGTGTGTGTGTGTGTGTGTGTGTGTGTGTGTTTGTGTGAGACTGGGGATTGAACACAGGAGCATTCTACCTCTGAGCTACATACCCAGTCCTCTTTTATTTTTTATTTTGAAACAGGGTCTCACTAAGTTGTGGAGGGTCTCGCTAAGTTGCGGAGGCTGGCGTGGAACCTGTAATCCTCTTGTCTCAGCCTCCCAGGTACTGGGATTACAAGCACCACCACACCCGAATTGAAATATATTTTAATTATGAAAACAGCAACAAAAAAATCAGAAAGATATAAGACAATAGCCTAAGACTAACTATTTAAAGCTGGGTGTGGTGACGCACGCTTGTAATCCCAGTACTTGGGAGGCTGAGACCTGTGGATCTGGGTTCGTGGCCAGCCTCGGCTACTTAGGCCCTCTGCAACTTAGTGAGACCCTGTTTCAAAATAAAGACTAAAAAATAGGGCTGGGGGTGTAGCTCGGAGGTAGAATGGCCCTGGGTTCAATCCCCAGTACTGCAAAAAAAAAAAAAAGAGTAACTATTTAACTATCAGAGTATGGTTTTAAGAAACTCTTGAGCCCTGAAATCCCAGTACTTGAGAGCCTGAGACAGGAGGATCACAGGTTCGAGGCCAGCCTCGGCAACTTAGTGAGACCCTGTTTCAAAATAAAAAAAAAAATTAAAAAAAGGGCTGCAGATGTAGCTTGGAGGTAGAATACCCCTGGGTTCAATCCCCAGTACATACATACATACATACATAAATGTAAAATAAAATAAAAGGGTTGGGTGTGTAACTCAGAGGTAGAATGCCCTGAGTTCAACTCCCAGTACCAAAACCAAAACAAAACAAAACAAATACAAAAACAAAAAGAAACTTTTTGAATCTTTAAAAACCGCCTAGGAAAAGCAATCAGTACTCTTTGACGACTCGAAGACGGGCCGTCAGGCCACACTTCTACCTCTCTGGATCTAGGCGTCTCTGCTCTTCAGCATCTCTATTTGGATCTCCTCCCTCAATAAAGTTGAGATTTTTTTTTAAATTATCTTACTTTAAATTGGGGCCATTTCTTCTTTCCTCTTCTCAGCCTCCATCTTCACAATGACAGACTGCATTCAATAATTGCTGTCTTTTGTAATTGTTCTAGCTCCAAATTGGCTGATTAGGGAAGAGACACAGCTGTCCATCAAAATGGTGTAAAGTGGCTGAGGCAGCCCTCCCTGAGCCGGCGGAAGTTAATTGCAGCCTCCACTGCTAGCCTAGCAGGCGCAGAGACCGGTCCCCGGAATCCCTGTTAGTGCTTTTTTTTTTTTATCTTTTTTCTGAGCATGTCCGTTTGTAACCTGGGGGAAAAATGTAGTCAATAGCCTGTTAATTAGATTTTCAGATGAAATTAAATAAGGAAGTACTGGAAGCATACCAGCGGATAAAGAGAAGTGTTGTGCAGGGTTCCTGAGGTTAAAACTATGGAAAGGATGAGATGAAATCGAATTAAGTCAGACAGGTGGAAGTGTAGTGCTGTGCAGGGGGCGGGGGAGCTAAAAAAGTAAGCAGCAAGAGGGAAAAGTCCAGAAAAACAGCACAGACAGCCAGAGAGACGGGGGTAGGGGGTGTGGAGTGGAAGACGCATCAGCCGTGGGTGCCTTGCGCCACGGAAGTTGATGTGATTTGGGGCCGTGAGGGAGAGATGGAGTGATTTAGTAAATTTGGCAAAATCACACCTAGAATATTGTGTTCAGGTCTGCGTGTCTTGGGAGCCGACTGGTAGAGAGGACCCAGAGGGGAATCAGCATGAAGCAACAAAGGTGATTAGTGGGCCACTGATGTAGGAGAAAAAATGGACTGTTCCATTGGGCTTGAGAGAGCGACAAGAATGGAGAGAACGTTTACATTTAAGACTGGGAGCTGGGTGTGGTGGAGGATCGCAGGTTCAAGGCCAGCCTCAGCCACTTAAGAGAGACTCCGTTTCAAAATAAAAAATAGAAAGGGCTGGGGGTGTAGCTTGGAGATAGAACATCCCTGGGTTCAATCCCCACTACCAAAATTTTTTTTAAAAAAAGCATTTTCTGATATTTTTACCTATGATAGCCCAGAATTAGTAGAGTATAATTAGAATAAAAGTATGTTCTGTAGTTTAAAGCATAGCGCTAAAATTTACATGGAGGAAAACTTCTTGAGGATAAAAGCTAGGATTAAAGCATCGCTTTAGGGGTCAAATGAAGGTCAAGGCGGAAAGGTGCAAGTTGACACTGTCGTCCTTTTTCATCCACAGTCATTAGATTCTCTGACCCTCCAACACAGAAGCATCCAATAAAACTGCCGCCTGGCAGAACCCCAGAACCTTCCCTGGACGTTTGGTTCTCCACCAAGCTCCTCTGGGAGGACATCATTTCCAAATGTGGCTCTAGTGGACTCTCTGTCACCTGCTCCTGATGTCTGCAAAGGCAGCAACTGATCAGACGCAGCAACTGTGTGAACACAAAAATTGATCTGCCCGAGCATCCCCGCGGGTGGCTGGAGGCCGCCACCGAGTCTGAGGATTGGCTTCTGGTAGCAAAAGAAAGAGAAATGTAATTTTCCAAAAATTTCAGAATGCTGGCTGGAGGAGCCGCATTTTGTACTAGCTAATGAGGCTAATTTGTTCTTAAAATACAAGTTGCTGTGCTTCTTAAATTAAAACGCACTTCTGATGTAAATACAGAAGATATAAATACAAGAAGCGATATATGCTGGATTTTTTTTAATTTTGCAATTTGAAGCCCATTCTAGGAGGAAGTGTTAGAAAAATGATTTTATTCTGGAAATTTGGGGAGATAGGTAATTCCTGGCTTCAAAGACATGGAAGGACCCTGAGTGGTGGCACATGCCTGTAATTACAGTATTTGAGAAGCTGAGACAGAAGGATTGTAGGTTCAAGGCCAGCCTCAGCAACTTAGTGAGACCCTCAGCAACTGAGGGAGACCCTCTTTCAAAAATAAAAAATAAGAAGGGCTGGGGGGGTGAGATAGAGA
This sequence comes from Glis glis, assembly GCA_004027185.1. NCBI lineage: Eukaryota > Metazoa > Chordata > Mammalia > Rodentia > Gliridae > Glis > Glis glis. Next base: position 27,332 of record PVJS01020024.1, on the reverse strand, counting down.
ACCTCTGGGTTCAACCCCCAGTTCCAAACACACAAATACACTAAAATATATGTACATATATATAGAGAGAGAGAAGAAAGAAGAGATGTTGAGCTGACTTCTTCCCGGCTAGACATGATAAAGGGCATTGTCCTATATAATCCTCAACATTCTCATTTGGAAATTGAACACAGGGGTGTATATTGCTTTTAAAGTAATCAAAAAGGGCACTGACAAATATTTTATTAACATTTCAATATTTAATTAAATCTACCTGAGAGAAAGTTCTTAATGCTAAATCAAAGGGTTTCTCTTATTGGTCTCCTATGTTTTCCTATAGGGGAAGTTTTTCTTATTCTTTTCCTTTCTTTTGTGTGGTACTGAGGTTTGAACCCAGGGTATTCTACCTCAGAGATATACCCCCAGTCCTATTTTATTTTGAAACAGGGACTCACTAAGTTGCGGAGGCTCTTGCTAAGTTGCTGAAGCTGTCCTCAAAACTTTGGTTCTCCTGTCTCAGCCTCCCAAGTCCTAGGATTACACGTGTGTGCCATCACACCCAGCTTGTTCTTGTTTTGAATGCTACAAAGAATAGAGCAGAGTCTTCAGAGAAATTAAAGCAAACAATAAAAGGAGCGACCTTAAAAACTAAATGGCATTAATTTTCTAAAGCTCTTCCATCGGCTATCTAAAATAATAATTGGGACCACATTCTAGAAGAAACTGTTACTCCCTTAAAATGGAGCAATAACACTTAATACCTAAGCTAACAAATTATACAGAGCAATTATCTAAAGTCTCATTTCAAGCTGGGCATGGTGATACACGCCTGTACTCCCAGTACTTGGGAGGCTGAGACAGGAAGATAGAAGTTTTGAGGCCAGCCTCAGCAACTTAGCAAGATTCTTAGCAAACTAGTGAAGCCCTACTTCAAAACAAAAAAATAAAAAGGGCTGGGGGTATAGCTTGGAGGTAGAATGCCCCTGGGTTCAATCTCCAGTACCACAAAAAATATAAATAAATAAATAAGTAAATAAATAAATAAAGTGTCATTTCCTATCTAGTTTATGTAAGGGATCGATGCTCTCCTCTCCCTTAGGCTTGCTTCTTAACACTGGTCCCTGAGTTTTCAGCAAATAAAAGAAAAATTAGCTAGCCAGGCTTATCTCACCTTAAGTTCAGATCAGGCAACAAGGAAAAAGCTATGTTATTTATATGAAAGAATTGATGAATTAGGTCTGTGATTTTGAATGGGCCCATAACAGATAAACTCTTCCCTTTCTGATACCAGTAAATCATGTTAAAGCAATTAAAATGGTCACTCTGAGGGTCTTAACTTGCCGTTCACCGACTAATCTCTGACATGGTAACAGACCAGGTGACAGCCACCACAACTTTAAAAATAGGAGCACTGGCCTGGCAGGTGTGGTGTCGCTTGCCTGCAATCCCAGGATTTGAAAAGTTGAGATAGGAGGATGGCAGGTTGGAGGCCAGCCTTGGCAATTTAGTGAGACTCTCAGCAATTTAGCAAGACCCTGTTTCCAAATAAAAAACATCAAAAGAACTGGGGATGTAGCTTGGAAGAAGAATATCCCTGGGTTCAATTCCCACTACCAAAAAAGAGAAAAAAAAAACAGATGAGAGTAATTTAATGTGAATAGGAATGCTTGGGAAACATGATAGACGATGTAGGGCTTGGGGCTTGGGTCAGTAGTAGAGCATGCACGAGCTCTGGGTTCAATCCCCAGTACTGCCAAAAATAAATAAAAAAAAAGAAAAATAGCAGTGCTCCAGGTCCGGGCACGCCCAGCCGCCTCCCAGGAGGCCTGGCGGAGGGGCTTGCTGCTTCCTGCAGGCACCGCGGCGTCTCTCGCAGGGCAGAACGGCATGATTCCTGGTGTCCAGAGAAGGGTCTCCGGTCTCTTTTGCTGCCCTCCAAGTTCTGCTTGATCTCACACTTGTCCCGTCAGTCCTGCACTCACGGGGAGGGGCAGCTTGGCGAAGCAGAAGGACATGAGCACGGAGAATGGCAGTCCCGGGCTTCCACCCTGGCTGTGCCACTTAGGAGCTGCACGACCGATGACGAGTTGTTCCGTCTCCGCACACCCCTGCATCTTCCCAGCACAAGAGCGGGTCAGCAGGACTTAGCTCCCATAGTGACTGCGGGCATCATTACTGACACTGCGAAGATGCCTACCGTGTGGAAGGCCCTCGGTGTGAGCTTCCTCTCCAAAAACCAGCCCGAGTCCTTACCTGTAAACAACTGAAATTTCATTCACGATCTTGCATGGTGGCTGGCTATCGGGAGACTGAGGTAGGAGGATCCCTTGAGCCCAGGAGTTTGAAGCCAACCTATGCAATATAGTAAGATTCTGTCTTTTAATGATGCTGCTGCTCCTGTGGTGTGGCTTGGTGGTAGAGTGCATGCTTCACGAGCATGAGACAGAGTTCAACCTCCAGCTCCCCCCAGAAAAAAGCTGGGCATAGTGGTGCCCGTAACCCCTGTACTTGGGAGGCTGAGATACAAAGATTGCAGGTTCAAGGACAACCTCGGCAACTTAGGCTTTCAGTAACTTATTGGGACCCTGATTCAAAATAAAAAATAAAATAGGGCTGAATGTGTAGCTTGGACGTAGAATGCCCCTGGGTCCAGTATCACAGTACCACACACACACAAAATCTTTCCTGGTGTCCAAATTTTTCAGCAGGGAATATGGAAGGCCTAAATTTACCAATTTGCATCTGTGTGACATAAATGAAGGGCATTGAGCACAATTCCAATTCTAAGCCACTGAAATCCCTATCAGTATGATTATTGTTTTCACATCAGTAAAAGGCACAGACCCAGGATTAGCGATACTCGCATCTCATGGGAAACGACGGGGGCAATAGCTACTGTGATGGCAACGGCAGAGTTAAGGCGCTTAAACAGGCTTGTACCCCTCCAGAGTCCAACATTTGTTTCTCCAAGTACAGTGAGTTACACAGATAGCACATAATGTACCGATAATGAAAATAACTCTGTGAACAGCACGGAAGTAAGTCGGGGCTACTTCCGCCCACACAGAGATGAATTTCATGTGCATGAGCCCAGAAGAATATAAATGAACTGCTGCATAGGAGAAATAGGAAACAGGAGGCCGGAGGCCGGGGCATGCCTCTGGAAGAAACCTGAGCACTGTTTCTTACTTCTGTCTCTCCAGAGCCACAGCCTGGGTGCGGGGGGTCCTACGTCTGCCGGCCTCCAGCTGCTGTAGCAAGTGCCATGCGCGGTTCTGTGAATGGAAGCGCATCTCTGGAGGCGCTCAGCACGCAGGGCCTGGTTCTCATCACACTCTCTAGACATCCCGCGGTGCAGGTCTTCATTCAGGGCATGACCCACTAGCCACTGGTGTTTGTTCATTTTGATAAATGTCAGCTTCTTTTAAAAATTTTTGGTACTGGGGATTGACCCTAGGGGCATTCTACCTCTGAGCTGCACCCTCTGCCCTTTTTTATTTTTGAAACAGGGTTGCACTTAGGTGCTAAGGTTGGCCTCCAACCTGTGATCCTCCTGTCTCAGCTTCCCAAGGACTGGGATCATAAGGTGTGGGCCACGGTGCCCAGACAATGTCAGCTTCTTGACATTTGCTTTGGAGAAGGACGTGTGACAGACACCAATCCTGCCCCAGCTGAGCTGCTGGAGGGCGGGCAGCTTGCCCTCAGCATGGTTATGTGGGCTAGGGCTGGCCCCAGCCTCCTCCCCACCTCGGTTAGACTCAGCACCAGCAGACATGCTTGATGCCGGGAAGACAGGAAGCTCCAGGCTCTGGGTGGTACCCTGGGTGTTCTGGAAGTGCCCCAATGCGCTGGCTGAGAGCCACTGTTCTTGGGTCTTTCCCGCGGCTCCATCCTGCCCTCTCCTCTTTTCTGAGAGGTCACTTAATCCCGCATCCTGTGGGGTCTGTGGAACAAGCACCCAGGCACCCGGGCGCTGTCCAAGGTACCGGAGGTAGTTCCTGCGGTTTGCTGTCCACTGCTTCACTTCTTCTGTGCAATCTCCCTACAAAGAGAAACGTAATGATGGATACAAAATCAAGTGATCAAGTACCATGGTTGGAGAGTTTCAAGACAGAAATGCAAGGAGATTTTGTGACTTTGCACCTGAACATCATCCCCATAGTTATTTAAGACCTTTAAGGGCAGCACCAGACGGAGGTGTGTGTGTTCAACACATGGAAATGCTTCCGTCCATTGGTCATTGTTGATCCATGATCTTCAGCATCACAGAACTGTTAGAAGTGTTGAGAGGGACGTAGGAGAGGTTTAGCTGTGGCTCAAGCTGTCAGGAAATTTGCAATCAATCTCATTAAAGACACTTAATGTATACAAACAATATGCAGCTCAGTGGTAAAAAATTTTTTTAAGAGAAAAATGACGTAAATGTTTTATTTTCAAGCTCCTTAGACTTAAAAATGGCTTTGGGTAAAGTAAACCTACTTTGTACTGGAGATTATACCTAGAGCTACACTCCTAGCCCTTTTGATTTTTTTTTTTTTTTTTTTTGGTCTTGAAACAGGGTCTGGCTAAGTTGCTGAGTCTGGCCTTGAAGCTGTGATCTTCCTGTCTCAGCCTCCCAAGTACTGGGATCGCAGGCATGCACCACCACACCCAAACCCACACTCTTTTTCTTCTTTTGTTGTGGTTGTGGCAAATACATGTATAAAATTTGCCATAAAACCTTACCATTTTTTTTTGTACTGGGGATTGAACCCAGAGGCATTCTACCTCCAAGCTACACCCCCAGCCCAATTTTATTTCTTATTTGGAAACAGGGTCTCACTGGGTTGCTGAGAGCCTCCCTAAATTGCCGAGACTAGCTTTGAACCTCCTGTCTCAGCCTCCCAAGTACTTGGATTACAAGCGTGCGCCACCACGCCTGGCTGGCCTTACCATTTTTAAGGGGATGGCTCTGTGGCATGACTTATACATCTGTACAACATATGCCACAGAATGGATGGAGAAATTGGGGAAGATGGACTATCAAAGAAATCCCATACCTTCCCTGGGGTATGACTTGAGTTCTTATTTGAAGAAGATGGACGAGACTGGAGTAGATGGAGCAGCAAAGTGAAGACACATCCCTGGCACAAGAACAAGATTTATCTGAAGCAAGTCATGGCACCTGTAATCCCAGTACTTGGGAGGTTGAGACAGGAGAAGCGCAGGTTCGAGGCCAGTCTCAGCAACTTAGCGAGACCCTCAGCACCTTAGTGAGAGCTCATTTCAGAATAAAAAATGAAATAGGGCAGACTTTGGCCCAAAAGTTAATTGACAAGGGGTCAGGCGTAATATGAAGACAGAGATGCCAGGCCGTTCTGTTCCAACCCAAACTTCGGTCAGACATCTGCAGGTCCAAGTGAACAGTCAGTGTTTTGGGCAAAAGTGGCTTTCAAGTCCCTGAGAAGTAACCCAGGCAATAGTCGTCATCATATGCACACGTCAGAGGTATCGTCTACAGCAAAGCTGGTGGGAAATTAGTAATGTCTTTCCCAGCTGTGTAACCTCTAAAAGAAGTGATTTTTAAGTTGACTAAGAACAAGCAAAGCTACAGTGTTTATTTAGAGTCCCCTCCCTCTAACAATTTCATCTGTTCTCCAAAGCAAACATTCTGCTTCTGTAGTTTTGTCAGGTCTCGTGGGTCTGTTGAAAAGAGCACAGGGGCTATGATCCCAGGACTTGGGAGGTTGAGACAGGAGGATCACAGGTTGGAGGCCAGTCTCAGCAGCTTAGTGAGACCCTGTTTCAAAATAAAAAATAAAGCCAGGCATGGTGGCGCACACTTGTAATCCCAGTACTTTGGGAGGCAGAGCCTGGAGGATCCGGGTTCGTGGCCAGCCTCAGCTCTCTCTGTCTCTGTCTCTGTCTCTGTCTCTCTCTACTTAGTGAGGCCCTCCGCAACTTCGTGAGACCCGGTTTCAAAATAAAGTATAAAAAATAGGGCCGGGGGTGTAGCACGGAGGTAGAACGCCCCTGGGTTCAATCCCCGGTACTGCAAAAAATAAATAAATAAATAAAATAAAAAGGGCTGGGGGTGTAGCTTGGAGGTAGAAAGCCCCTGGATTCAGTCCCTAGAAACACACACACACACACACACAAATAGAAAAAAGAGTGCTAGGACAAAGCACAAGGAATGAGAACTCTTGGGCTCTAGTAGAGAGTCTGGTGCTTAATTTCCTTGGCAAAGTGATCGTCAGTCTCCTTATCTACCGCAGCCATGTGAGCCCACCTTCCTCTCCATTCAGTGTCCGGTGAACTCACAGAAAATGGAGCTAATCTGCTCTTGCTAATCGGCGGAATTTTGTTGAGTCTCAAAGTGAATCATGGTATCGTCACAAGATGGAAAATGTTGTCATTGAGACAGAAGCCATTTAGAGAAAATGACATCAAGGGAACCAATATTGTAAGAGTTGTTGTTGTTGTTGTTGTTTTATTTTCCTTATTTTATTTTGGGGATGAGTCTCACTGTATTACCCAGGCTGGTCTTGAACTCCCGGGCTCCGGTGAGCCTTCTGCCTCAGCCTCGTGAGTGGCTGGAAGTAGCTGGGACGGCAGGTGCACGGCTCCACGCCTGGGTTGAGTTATTCTTGAGGTCCATTTGGTGGCAGAGGTGGAGGCTGGACTCTTGGTTTAACTCTAGGCATGATTAGACACTGTCACCATGGCCCTAGGCCTTCCTTTTCTGTCCCCTCGTCAGTTTGTCTCTCAGTGGGGTTGACCGTGACCCCCGTTACCTTCCTCCACACATAGCCCTCAGGTGGCTTTGCATTGAGTGGAGCAATTTTTGTTTTCACAGAGGGAAATTTTACAAATAGTGCTTCACTTTTTTTCAGCTTGAGCTGTTTTCTCCTGGGAAAACAGTCTTTTGCTTGGCAAAAACGGAAGTGAGGCATTGGCGAAAACGAAAGGCCGTTTTCATTGCAAAGAAAACTGCCTTTTGCTTTTGCCAAAAAAAGCAAAACATATGAGACAAAACCACAAATATCTCCCTGTTTGCAAACCTGGGAAACGGGATGTTCCATCAGTGGTGAGAATATTCCCCACACTGCTCTTCTCATCTCTAAAAAATTATGGTTTCGATGGAAAACTCCTAAGTCACACCTGGCTCACCTCACTACTAGAGGTGAATACCACAAGTACCATTATTAAACATACGGAATATATTTTCCAGCAAATGTAATTTTGGAGGAGATATGACACCTACCCTGTAAGATTATGGTCTGCACAAAGCAAAATGAAAGAGGTACTGGGCCAAGGTGGACCATTGACACTGGGCAAAAATAGACAAAGGAAAGGTGTTGAGGTCCGATTTGGATTTAATATAGAGGCTGTAGATGAATGAATAAAGACTTAAAAAACAACAATGAAGTCGGGTGTGGTGGCGCATGCCTGTATTCCCAGGACTTGGAAGCTGAAACAGGAGGATGACAGGTCAGAGGCCAGCCTCAGTAACTTAGCGAGACCCTGTTTCAAAATAAAAAATAAAAATAGTGCTGGGGGTGTAGTTTGGAAATAGAATGCCCCTGGGTTCAACCCCTAGTACAGAAACAAACAAACAAACAAAAAATAGCAACAAAAAAGAATAAAGGGTGGTAATCACAACACGGTAGACAGAGCGCTGACATGGTGCTGGCGAGAACTAGACCCAGCCCTAAGGTCACGGTGAGCGGGCTGTGCGAGGGATTGGCAGTCATGATGGGATTCGACGAGACATCCATTCAGGTCTCTTTCAGATCCCAAAATGTGCAACAAACAGATCGGAAGTGCATTTGTGAAATATAGAAAATGTGACCATCCAGGGCTTCCTACGAATTCACTCCCCTGATGCCACAGCAGCCCGCTGAAGTCAGCGGTGACCGTGGCGTCTTTCGTGGCTTGTGTGGAGGTTGTCACGTGATGAAGTTAGTTGGAGCGCTTGCGACTGCCTTCCCGCCAGCGTGCTGTCCCTCGGGCCGCACGGAGCCCTCAGCCTGTGATGGAACCGTGTTCGTTTCCTTCTACCCAGCGCAGTCACAGTCGTGAGCGGCCACTCACTGTCTTTTACATTCAAAACATCTAAAGTATGAGCACGGGTGTGACACACCCCGAGGAATAGATTTGCTCAGGAGGTGGAGTAAATGTGTGATATTTGAAGTAATATTTTGGAGAAGATTAAGTTTTTAAAGCTATTCTATGATGAATGTTTTACCAAGTCAGGAATACTTTATCAAATAAAGACATCTGCCCACATTTATTTCATACCACTTATTTTCATGGATATTTTAGAGACGCCTCAGTAGTTGTTTGCTATTCTTGCTCCTCCTGCTTCAGATGCGGACCTGGACCTTCTGTTTCTCTCTTCCTCTAAGAACTGCCTTCGAGAGAATAAAAACAAGTCAGGTACCGGGCTAGGCACATCATTCTGCATCCATTTATCAGTTTTTATCCATTTCTGACAATGTGCCAGACACTGTGTTTTAAACTTTTTGTTTGTTTGTTTGGTACTAGGGATGGAAGCCATAGGCATTCTACCTCCAAGCTACACCCTCAAACCCCTTTTATTTTATTGTTTATTTTGAAACAGGGTCTCATTAAGTTGCCGAGGGTCTTGATAAGTTGCAGAGACTGGCCTCAAACCTGTGGTCCTCCTGCCTCAGCCTCCCGAGTAGTTGGGATTGCAGTGTGCACCCCTGTGCCTGGCTCCCATTGCTTGTTCTTTCTGTGGAGCAGTGAATTTGTTGTTTTGGCCTGTGCACGCACCTTTGCTCCACTGGAACTCTCAACTGCGTGGGGTCCCAGCCTTTGCCTGGGGAGGAGGAAGGGAGAAAGCTCTGCCTGGCTTTCCATGCTGGGTTTGAGGTAAGGGTTACCCATGAGGGAAATGGACTCTTGATTGCGTTCTTGCTCAGCGATTCCTGTTTCCCCTACATTGGGCATTATCCATCCCCAGGAATCTCCCGGATGTCTGTCCAGGAAGGTGGTCATGGGTGGGTGGGAGGGAGAAGATGCTGGAATTCCTGCCAGCCCGTCCACCTCCACCTTGCTTTCTATTCTAGTGGACGCTGATGTTGCCCTCCTGCTTCCTTCTCAGCCCCAACTTTCCAGGGACTGGGCTTGGGTTCCTGCACAAAACCATCTCCCCTGGCAAGTACGAAGGAGGGAGCGCGAGGAAGGAGAGAATCCAGCGGCGCTGGCTGTTTTCCCCCGGACCACGCTCCTCCTGTTAGCTGCGGAGCTTGGCTTCTCAGTACCCCAGCCTCAGCCCCTGTCTCCTGTAACTGCTCATCCATGTGAGATGCAGGATATGGAGTCAACATCCCATGCCATTTTGCTATTTTTGAATTATCTTTCCAAATATGAAAGAAATGTTAATTTGACTTAAGCCAAGATTAAACCACTATTATAATTTTTTTGGGTACTGTAGATTGAACTCAGGGGCATTCTACATCTAAGCTATACCCCCAATCCTTTTTATTTTATTTATTTATTTATTTTTTGTGGTGCTGGTGATAAAACCCAGGGGCATTCTACCTCCAAGCTACACCCCCAGATCTACTTTATTTGGAAACAGGGTCTCGCTAAGTTGCTGAGGCTGGCTTCAAACCAGTCATCCTCTTGTCTCAGTCTCCCAAGTACTGGAATTATAGACGTGCACTGCCACACCTGGCTCCTTTTAATTTTTTATTTTGAAACAGAGTCTCACTAAGTTGCTGAGGCTGACCTCGAACTTGCTATCCTCCTGTCTCAGCCTCTCAAATACTGGAATTACAGGTGTGTGCCACAGTTCCCATCTGGCCGTTACATTGAGGACATTCAGAGTAAAATGTGTAAGCCATTGGGATTTTAAATGTACTTTAATAACTTTCATATACAAAATGAGACTGCTTCAACAGTCCATTAATGATCTGATTAATAGTTCATCTCGAAAGAAGCTCAAACACTGAGCCCATTTGGAAACTCTGGTCCTCAGATAAGACTCACTTGGTCTGTGTTTGACTCTCAATTTCCAAATACAGAAAAAGGAAAAGTGCCGATAAGGATATCTGTCTGTACAATTGCCATCATTGATTTCAAAGTCGGTGATTAATATAACTAGTGGATAGGGTGGCTTTGGTGAGGGAGGGGAAATCAAAATCACTTCTTCATTCAAAAAACATTTACTCTCTGCCAGAACCTATGCTACGATCTTCCTAAGACATATAGGCATATTTTTTTGTGTGTGGTACCAGGGACATTCTACCTCTGACCTATACCCCTAGCTCTATTTTATTATTTATTTATTTATTTATTTATTTATTTATTGTGTGTGTGTGTGTGTGTGTGTGTGTGTGTGGTACTGGGGATTGAACCCAAGGGCATTCTACCTCCGAGCTACACTCCCAGCTCTGTTTTTTATTCTTTATTTTGAAACAGGGTCTCACTAAGTTGCTGAGAGCCTCACTAAGTAGCTGAGGCTAGCCGTGAACCCTGATCCTCTGGTATCAGTCTCCCAAGTACTGGGATTACAAGCATGCGCCACCACGCCCAGCTCCTAAAACATAATTTTATGTGAGGGGTACTAAGAAGAATTTTAAAGTATAAACAGACCAGGTTTCATGATAATGGAGATGCACCCAAGAAAGACTCCTATTGTCGTCTCCTGTTAAAACTCTGAGCTGTGATAAAATTTGGACGAAGTTATCCCTGCAGTTGTAGTTCAATAGTACTTTGATTATTCTGGAAGTATTGGATTGGAGACAATCCTGTAATTCTTTAGCCTATCCCTTTCAAACTGTGGCATAAAAAAGGTGGTATCCTGGCCTTCAGACACAGGGAGCTGAGAGCAGGGAATCGGCAGAGGGCGAACACCTGTGTAGCTACTACGGCCCAGGTGCTGCAGAGGAGAGGTTCTGAAGAGCCAGGGAGAACACAGCTGCTGGAATTCTCCCAAGAGACATCGAACTAATGCCTCTAGGGTTGGGAGCCGAACATCACAAAAGCTCTGGGCCTTGGCCATGCGTGGGTCTCTACTATAAGCCTGGAGCAGACCAGGCAGGGGCTGCCCATGTAGGAAGAAGGAAAGGGGTCCCTAGGAGATGGGGCAACGTTGGCAGGACACAGGAGCTGTAAGAGGTAATGTGGACAACTTCAGAAGACAGCTGACGTCCTGAGTCCCAAGAAATAAGATGACATATCAAGATAAATGTAACTAGTTAATCAATGTTAAACACAAAATTAAAAATAAATTTTCATTAGACATATTAAGAAGAGTTAGAAAAAAGACAAATGCATGAGTTATAGAATCCTTGCCAGGGTGGGCTATGAAAGAAAGGTAAGAAGGGGTGCACCCTTTTTATGTTTTATTTTGAAACAGGGTCTTACTAAATTGCTGAGGATCCTGCTAAATTGCTGAGGATGGCCTTGAACCTGTGATCTTCCTGTCTCAGCCTCCCAGCTACTGGGATTACAGGTGCACCACCACGCCTGGTGAGTTGTAACCTTTATAATCGACCAGTAAACATAAGTAAATGTTTCCTAAGCCTTGTCAGCCATTTTCATGAGTTATCTAACCCAAGGCGGAGGTGGCTGCCCCTTCATCTGTAGCCACTCTGCCAGAAGTTTTCAAGGCCCAGATAGGACCAGCAATGGGCATCTGCAGTCGAGGACAATCTTGTGGGACTGAGCCCTTAGCACCGGGGGCTGTGGCACCTCCAGGAAGTTCATGTTAGAATGAATTAAATTTTGGGACACCCAGTCGGTGCTTGCCAAGAATTGGTTAACTGGATGGTGTGGGAACCATCCCTCCCACACACACATTTGGCATCAGAAGTGAAGCCTAGAAAACATAGTAGGAGCTACACACAGTGGCGCACGCCTGTCTTCCCAGTATTCAGGAGGCTGAGACAGGAGGATCACAGGTTCAAGGCCAGCCTCAGCAACTTGGACCCTCTGCAACTTAGTGAGACCCTGTTTCAAAATAAAAAATAAGAAGGTCTGGGGGTGTAGCTCAGAGGTAGAACGCCCCTGGGTTCAGTCCCCAGCACCAAAAACCAAAACAAAACACAGTAATTTTCTTCTTACTATGGCCTTCCATAGAAGTGACCACCCCCCACTTCTCCTCTCTAACTCTGGCTTCTGCAGCTTCCCTTCATTCGTGTGACACCCCCAAGGTTGTCACACGCTATCCCTGGCCCATGTGCCAGCCTTTCAAAGATGGCCACTCAACCTGTGTGCTGACAGCATAGACATACGGTTCTGCACGTGCCCGCGTTGCCTGCATAGGTGCTGCCACACATCCCTGGGTGGAGACGGTCAGGGTGAGACCAGTAGCCCCGGAGAGAAGCCCGCTCCGCCCTCTTCTCCGTGGGTGCAGCGTGGGCAACCGTGCTTCTCCGGGGCCATAATGGAAAGTGTTGTCTCCGTGGCCTTGACCTTCCATTATTTTTAAATAGCTATAGCTAAACAAAAGACAAATGAAAACTTTCTCTGCTTGACATTGAAAAAATTACTGGCATGTCCTATGGTAATTCATTAAAGAATTCTCCTTCATCAAAACAATTCGTTTTTGTTGGAAGAGGCTGAGTGAGCACTTTCTCTGGTCTCGCTGTCGGCGTCTCTGGCCACATGTGGCTCCTGTTCACTTTCAGTCATTTTGTTCTTAAAATGTAAAAGCTTTGAGGGCTGATGTGGAATATTTTTTTTTTTTTTTTTTTTTGCGGTACCGGGGATTGAACCCAGGGACATTCTACCTCTGAGCTACACCTCCAGACCCTTTAATGTTTTTTTTTTTTTAAACAGGGTCCTTCTAATTTGCTGAGAGTCTCACTACTTGCTGAGGCTGGCCTCGAATCTGCGATCCTCCTGTCTCAGTCTCCCAAGGATTACAGGTGTGCGCCACCATGCCTGGCTCCAAAAAATCTTTAATCATATCTAATCTGTATTATTCATCTAAGTGATTTTTCTCTTTTGGAAGACTCTGTTTCCCTTCCCCAGCCTCTCACTGGCTCTCCTTCACAAGCCCAGCCCCCGCGGTCACCTCCTAGTGTTTTCCTCCCTCTCATTGCTGCTCTCTGCTCCTCCATAGAGTAGGAGTTATAAGTTCAAAATGCTAACTAAGGTCAGACAAGGTATTTTATTTTTTATCTTTATTATTGTCTTGTACTGAGAGTTGAACTCAGGGGCATTCTACCTCCAAGCTACACCCCCAGCCCTATTTTATCTTTTAATTTGAGACAGGGTCTTGCTAAGTTGCTGAGGCTGGCCTTGAACCTGTGATCTTCCTGTTTCCGCCTCCCAAGAACTGAGATTACAGGTGTATGCTATCATGCCCATTGTGACTGCTTTTGATGCTCACGTTTACTTAGTTTCACCTGTTTGAAAAATACAAAGGGTCTGGGGTCTCCAACACTATGACCAGGACTAAAAAAGTCAAATTACAGGACCATCACCCAGGCCACCGTGCCTACCTCCTGCAGGTCCAGCAGGGTGTGGGGATGTGCCCTGGCCCCCAGCGCGGGTCCCCATACCCAGCCTTTGTTCTGGAAACCCAGAGAAGGCTGAGCTAGACTCATTTCAGGAAATGTTGCCCTTGCTCCCCAGCTTAGGACAACACCCCTGACCTGCCTGCTCGCCCCAAGCGCCCTCAGAAAGCCCGCTGCCACCTGTGAGGCTCCTGAGAGGGCCACTGTCCCACTCTGGGTCCTGCTCCTGCCTCACAGTGTCCCAGCTCCAAACAGCCTGGGCAAGCTCTGTACAGATTGACCAGGGACAAGGCACAGGAAACTTCGGCAGCCCCTCCACGTCCCCTTAAACTGTGCGAGTAGTAACGCCTTAGTCAAGTGTTCTAAGGTGGAAGGGCTTCTACAGCCAGCAAAACCCCCAAACAAATCAAAATGGGGAGAGACAGAGACAGGGAAAGAAAAGGAAAGGAAAAAAAGTGGTATATGCTTAGTTATGTCAGTACCCTAGTTCCCTAATGAGTCCAGAGATGTGGATAACCAGGCGTTAACTTCATAATAATTACACCTTGGTTTTACATAGTGCTTATGTGTTTTATTTGATTTTATTTCATGGCAACCATGTATTGACGAGATCAGGTGGTTTAGGTGGTATGGCAGTAGATGTGGTGATAATTTATTATGTACAGTGATAATTATTATTATATATTTATATTATTTATATTTATATTTATATTATATTATATATTTATATTATATTTATATTTATAATTATTTATTTATATAAACATATAAATATATATATGTATAAATAAAATATTATTATATTTTATTTATATTTATTCATATATAATTAATTTATATTTATATTATATATATTTATATTATATCATATTATATATATTATATATATAATATTATATAATTATATTATAATTATTATGTATATAAACTTACATATTTTAAAGCATTTTTTGTTATCACCTCATTTTCATTTTTACAAATAAGTCCTGAGGCTCCACTAGTGAGAGGTTGTCATCAATTTGAACAGATTAGAACTCTTGTCAGAAAGGCTTAGAGACTTGTTTGCTGGGGTTAGACTCATGAGGGTCTCCAGAGAAATTCCAGTGTAGCTGGGCACAGTAACGCGACTGTAACCCCAGTACTTGAAAGGCTGAGACAGGAGGATTGCAGGCTCGAGGCCAGCCTCAGTAACTATTTCAAAATAAAAAAAAAATGGCTGAGGTATATCTAGGAGGTAGATTGCCCTTGGGTTTGATCATCAGTACCTGCCTCCCCATCTCAATGTCAAATATTAAAACAGGATATTGGGGGACATGTATTTTCAGTGAACTGTGTGTATCTCTTTTCCTGTGATTTTACTTTTTTTTAACAAAAGTTAAAAATGATTACTAATGATATCTACACATGTGATTTGAAGTTTAGAGTGTAGTTGACTATGGTCTCATTGATTTGACCAATGTATTTATGATACCACTCAGAGAGTTAGTATATCAAAGACTAGTCTTTTCCTGAGTAGAATTATCTAGTTGTTTTTTTGTGTGTTAAGTTGGTCCAAACAATACAAAAAGAGAGGAGATGTGTGGTATCCATGCTATCTGCCTGTTTGTACAAACCTCACTAAAAAAGATTTTTTGGGGGGGTTACTGGAGGCTGAACCCAGGGGCATTCTAGAGCTACAGCCCCACCCCTATTTTAGTTTTTATTTTGAGACAAGGTCTTGCTAAGCTGCTAAGGGTCTCGGTAAGTTGCTGAGGAAGTGGTGGGCTTGTAAGGGAGGAAAGGGCCATGTGCTTCAGGAGCTGAGAGAGGAGAACGGGCACCAGCAGACGTTGGAAGTTGGAAAGTATGCAGGGAGCTGGATCCTGAGCATGCGGGATCAGGGGCTGGAATTTTACAGATGGGGAAGGGAGCGCTTGCCGATGGGTCCCCTCTCCCGTGCAACAGAACTATACACCCCGGGGAAGACCCTGGGAGGTGGCACCCTGGGATACACTGTCAGGGTGGCTCCCAGAAGTGCGGTAAGGATAATGAGCTACACTAAGTGCACAGATCTACAAGAACTTCTGTGAGAAATGATGGAGAGAGGGACCAAAAGACTCAGAGTAGAGGGAGTTCTCGATTGGATGTGCTATGAAAACCCAGAAGATCTACCACGTGACTGTTACATGGGAGGCCTTGGGGGGCACCACAAAAGGTGAGAGGTAAGTCCTAGGAGGATTCAGACCCGCTCCAGTGAATACGAGGGACCTAGTCCTCAGAGCCTTCCAGGCCCCGCCTCCAAAGCGAGATGGAATGCACTGCGGAAGGGCCCCGGCGTTGTGGAGAGACGGGATTGGCTGTTCTTGTGGGGCCATGGCTGACAGTGGGACCTGGCCAGAGCTGTGCTCCCAGACTGCACGGGGGAGGGTGAGACCAGAGGAGCAGAGGCCAGATGAGAGTTTAATCCTCAGAACCAAGGTGGAGACAATTGGTTAACAGTGTTTGGCCAGGCTATTGCTCAAGCTACAACAAACGATGCTGAGTGGGCCAGAGTCAGTCATCCCAACCACACATTGTGACTCCGTATCCAGCTTCTATGCCTGAGCCAGTTTTCAGACTTTAATCCACTCACTGAAAAAGAATCTGGGGCCTTAGGGGGAAAGACCCGTGTCACCATAGCAACTGTATGTGATCATGGTCTGTCCAGTATTTCCCCCAAGGGACCTGTAGCCCTTTCCTTGGGTAATCATATCGTGGGGTAAAGAGCGTACCCAGACACTTCCAGGATTTTTGCACATTGGTTCTGAGTTCACATTAATACCCGAGAACGTGAAGTGTCTTCATGTTCCTCCTGTTGTAATAGGGCATGTTGGGGACCAGGTAATTAGTAGGAGAATGGACCCACTGGGTCCATAAACCTAGCCTATGGTTCCTTAGTCTCAGAATGGCCATGCTCGGTCAGAACCCCTCATTGATTATTTGGTTTGTGAGTTCGTAAAGTCACAATCAAAGCAGCGAAGATTGAAAACAAGCTCCGGAGAAGATGGCGTCTCTGTTCCAGCAAGTTTACTATGCACAAATCAAGGCCCGGCCGGGAGGAAGCGGGTGCCCCACCCTGCCCAAAGAATAAGTAACGGTGAAAGCAACATTCTACCCAAAGGCAAAGGGTGGGCATCGATGCCGCCATGAAGACCTGAAGCATCAGGTCACGGTGCTCATCGGGCCCTCGTTGAATTCACCGGTCTGGTTACAAACCCAGAGAGACTCTGGAGGCTAATGAGTACTACAAACTCAGACTCAAGCAAGAATAGTCCCAGTGTCTACTGAGACCACAGATAGTTATTGACATTTTGCCAGAGCACAGAAACATGACCTTGGGCACAGGGTATGTGGCCTTTTCCCTTCTTGCCAGAAGAGAGTACCGCCAGGAGCATCTTGCACTGACCTGGAGTGGGTTAACAGCATACACTTACTTCTTGGCCCAGACCTAGGCGAGTTAGTCCAAAGGGACTTAGGAGTGTCTGGACATTCGAAGGAAATCAACATCGGTCCACTGAATTGATGAGGTCAGGTTAACGGGTTCACATAAACAAGATGTGGCAAGTGATTAGAGACCTCACTCTGCCGAGGGTGAGAGCTGACCCTTGCCCGGAGTCCGTCACGTCTGGGACTGTGTGGTAGAGGACATGGTGTTGTGCTTGGGACCTCTCTTCACTAGGAAGGAAGCAACTTGCCCGAAGCCCCAGTGGGTTCTGGAGGGGCCATTTCCCCAAGTGAAAACGCTGTTCCCAGACATTTGCCAGGTGTCACAGAAGGCTGTCGGCTTCTAGTGGGGCCCAGAGCAGAGCAGGAAAGGGCTCCGTGTCCGGTCTAGGTGGCGACGTGAGCGGCCCTGCTGCTTGGACCATGTGGCCAGCAGACCCTCTGTTATTAGAGGTATCTGGTGGGAGAAGATACCATGCAGAATTTATGGCAAGCCAATAGGAGACTCACAATGAAGACCCCGGGGTTCTGGAGCAACGCCACGCCATCTGCAGCAGAGAATTACATATCATCTGAAAGAATAGCCCCTGGCACGCTAGTGGGCCCTGGTTGGGATGGAGCGCCTAATCAGGGGACATCAAGTGACCGAGTGGCCAGAACTGCCCGTGATGATCTGAGTCCTATCCAACCCATCAAGCCATGAGGTCAGGTGGGCCCGGGAGCACTCCGGCATGGGGCAGGAGTGGCATGCCGGGATCGGGCCCGAGCGGGGCGAGCGGGCACCAGGAAGCTGCATGAGCAGGTGGCCCAGATCCTCGTGCCGCCTAGCACCAACACCAGCTCCTTCCCTCAGCTCACATCTGAGCACTGTGAGGTACAGAGGGAAAAAAAGGGCAGCCTGGGTTGACAGAACAGGCAGATGGGTTTGTGGGTACACGCCACGAGTGGCCAGGCGCTGCAGGGTAGAGTGGCCTGGAAAGACAGGTGAGGGGCTATGTACTTACTCATCCATTTCTGAGGAAAAAGAAGTGGCCCATCAGAGGTCATGGGCGATTGCTGAAGGTTAGGCCAGGAGCTTGGAAAGAGAAAGTCTGGAAATACCAAGGTCAAAGACTCTGGGGGGGGGGGCTGTGGCTAGAACCTTGGGAGCAGGTGTAGGAAGGATTTTTTTTTTTGGTACTGGGGATTGAACCTAGGGGCATTCTACCTCCCAGCTACACCCAACTTTTTTTTTTTTTGAAAAAGGGTCTCTCCAATTTTCTGAGGGTCTCTCCACGTTGCTAAGACTGGCCTCAAACCTGTGTTCTTCCTGTCTCAGCCTCCCAAGTACTGGAATTACAGGTGTGTGCCACCAAGGCCAGCTACCAACACTGCTTGTTTGCAGTACCAAAGGCCTTGTGCATGCTAGGCAAGTGTTCCACCACTGTGCCCCACCCCAGCCTCCTATCACCTCGAATGTAGCAGACAGTATCTACTGCAGAGCTACTAAGCATCCCATAACACATGGTTCACCAGTCCTCAGCAGCCAGCTACGTCCTTGGCCACCTACGTGCTGGTACAATTGGTGCCTGAACATGGTAGCTGCCCCCTCAGCGGTGGAGGCTCTGCATGGGCTCCACTGCACGGATTCCGGCTCAGGAAGACTGACTTGGTCATTGTCACTGCCGAAAGTCCAATCTGCCAGCTGCAGAGCTCTGGAGAGACACCACCCCTGCTTAAAGAGAAGCCAATGCCATCGCAACGTTGCCACCTCAGAAGGGCAATGTCTGTTTTTTTCTCTTGGTACTGGAGATTGAACCCAGGGCGGACTACCTCCAAGTTACACCCTTCCCCCTTTTTATTTATTTGTTTTTGAAACAGAGTCTCCCTAAGTTTCTGAGGGCCTCACTAAGTTACCAAGGCTGGCCTGAAACCTGCAATCCTCCTGTCTCAGCCTCCCAAGTACTGGAATTACAGGTGTGCAACAAGATAAGTGACTTCTCTTGATTCGACTTGATACATACTCCAAGTACAAGTTGATTGTCATGCCCACAGGGTCTCGCTAGGACCTGAAGGCCCAGCGAACCTTTATCTCATGGACATGGAGACCGTCCAATATTGCACTGCAGGAAGCGATCCACTTTACGACTAAGGGGCTGTAGCCAGGGGAAGTGACCATGGACTCTGCTAGTCCCACCGCCGTACACTGTGCCACCGAGAACTCGCTGTCCTGATGGAAAGGAGGCAGGCTGGTAAAGGGGCATTTGAGTTCCATCTTGGCGCGAGAGCTACAGGCTGCCCTCCTCTAGACCCCAGGCCGGTGACCGTTGCCTGGCACTGTGTCCCCAGTGGGTAGAATACACGGGATCTGGGGACCAGAGAGTGGTGGGAGGCAAAGCCCTGTGCACCCTCACTCCTAGTGACCTTCCTGGAAATTCCGGCTCCCCCATCCCATCTGCCCCAGCCTCTGCAAGATGCTGGGTTGGTCCCTAGAAGGAGACTGCTTCCACTAGGGGGCAGAGCAAGAGTCACATTAAACTTGAAGGAGCCGCTGCCCTCTGTGGGCCCAGAGACACTCAGGCAAGGAAGGGGGGACCGATTCTGATCACCAAGAGAAGGTAGGGTTGCTGTTATACTGTGGGGCAGAGGACAATGTGTGTGCTACTCAGGTGACCCACTTTGGTGTCTTCTGATGCCTCCCTGGCAAACGTTGATGATAGACAAGCGCCGCGTGCATAGCCGGAGAAGTGAGGGGTGGCCGGGGGCTCAGGGGCGGGGCTCGGGTCAACCTACCAGGTAAGCCATCTGCATCGGCAGAGGGAGGACAAATGGAACGGATAGGGTGGGATGGAGGGACGAGTGGCAGTTGCAGTCCCAACATCTCCTGCAGTTCACCCGACCAGCTTCCTCCTGCAGTTTCTCCAGGGAAAGAGACGATATGGTTTCCAAATGGGGTGAAGTTACTACACGGAGTTCAATGGAGCCAGGTGTGGTGGCGCACGCCTGTAATCCCAGTACTGGGAAGACTGAGACAGGAGGTTCGCAGGTTCGAGGACAGCCTCAGCAACTTAACAAGGCCTTTGGCAACTTAGGAAGACACTGTTTGAAAATAAAAAATAAAAATAGGGCTGGGGGTACAGCTCAGAGGCAGAATGTCCCTGAGTTCAATCCCCAGTACCAAAAAAATAAATAAATAAATAAATAAATAAATAAAGGAGAGAGCAAGTGAGCATGCAAATGTTTTTGATTTAGCATTTCATTTGTGCCACACCAAAAAAGCAGAAGAGAAAACAGGACAAACAAAAAAGATAAAAGAAAAAACTCAAAACACCAGGAGGTGATACCTTTCCAGCTAATCATATAAACATCCATAAACTCACTTATCTCTCTTGGTAGAAGTTAATGATTTTTGCATTTAAACACTGATCAGAAAAAGCATGTTAGGTAAAATCCTTGAAAAGTTAAAGAAAAGACTTGAATCCCAGTTTCAACAAACTTGAATCCAATTCAGCTTTTTGTGATTTTAACTGAAATCGAGTATGGGAGAGAATAGGGAAAAAAAAGATATTATTCCAGTTTACATGATAGGCCCAGTTGGAATAGGGGTTTAAAATTCACTGCGAGGTAAACAAGATTCAGAGTCAAAACTTTACTTTCATTGGGTGATGAATATTTCAAACTTTTCCTTTTTTTTTTTCTTTTTGCTGACAAAACTTTGGGGTTTTTTTTCCTCTTTTTTTTTTTTTCCAGCAGGAAGGCACAATCATTCTGCAATCCTGCCAAATATAACAAACATCTACAGATGGGCTGGTCTGCAGCTGGAGGCTTTAACTTTGTAGTATTTATTTGAAATCTCCCAGCCAGCAGAGCAAGGCTAACGCACAGTGGGCATCAGGCGCAATGTTTTGGCTCCACAGCGAATAGCAGTTGAACTTAGTTTTTGCAGCTAAAATGGAATTTATGCAGATGTGTTTCACACTAAATTCATTAAACGATTACATCCTGGTGCAGTTTTCGCATCTTTGTAAAGGATCTGCATAAGCACTAATTAGATCTACAGCAATGTTACTGGGCAAATTAGAGGCCCGATTGTTTGCATCTCGGATTCCACATCTGCTTTGCAATGACCATTTAGTGCAAGCCATTCCAATGCTGGGGCTTTTGTTCCACTCACTAGAAATATTTATTTAAAACATACTATAGATTAATTGATAATGTAACCATTTTTAAAGAGCCTCCCAGTGTTTTCTCGATGAAATTCCATCTGTGCAAACTAGAGTAGCTGTTAACTTCTTGCAGTTGCTAAACTGGCATTTTCCTCGGCGAGGTTTCTATTGAAAGGCAACTCTGCATCCATTTGGCTTGAGTGCCAGCCGGCTTTCTGAATGACAGCATTGCCTTTCAGTGCGCGCGCTTGACACAAAGATCTTCCCAAACAGCTCCCAGTCATGGCAACCCACCTGCCTCCGCTTTGCTCCAGCCATTGAAAAGGATGACTTTGTGTCAGAAAGTTCTCCAACGCCTGAAGTAGTTCAGACATTAGAGTCTGTTTTCTTTCTTCTATATTTGTCTTCCTTCTATTTTATATATCGTTAAATGCAAGAAGGCATACTAACGTTTAAAGATAAAATCGATTCTGCACAAGAGAGGACATTCCAATGGGGTTTCTATGGCAACTTTGAATGCACCAACTTCATTCGGGGCTTGCTCCAGCCCAGGAATTCACCTCCACGGTTGCAGTCGTCCTAGACATTCTTTTTTCTTGTCTTTCTTTCTTTTTCATTTTGAAACAGGATCTTGCTAAGTAGCTGAGGCTCTCGCTAAGTTGCTGAGGCTGGCCTCTAACTTGTGATCCTCCTGTCTTAGCCTCCCAAATCCTGGGATTGCAGGCGTGCACCATCCCGCCCCACTCATCCTAGACACTCTCTCAGTTCCCTGGCCAGCCATGCACTTGAGGTTAACTCCTTGTCGGCTCTGGCCCAGGATAACCACTACCACAACTAGGCAGTGTTCTCTCTATTTGTGTAAAGGAAGCCAATAGGTAAATCAGATTGGCTGCTGGTTTTCTAAAAACTTTTCAGATGGCTACTCTATTGCTTGATGGAGGCAGCCATGGAAGGTCAAGCTCCACGTGAGCTCCAGCAAAGATTAAGAGGCAAAACTGACCTCCAAATGTAATCGACGTGCAGTTCCAAGTCCACAGTTATTGGAAATATCTCTTCTCCGTGTGGGAATACTAATTGCTAAAGCAAAGCACCGTGAGTATTAATGGCGCTCTCACAACGTAGTCTCCAGGTTCAAAACAGGGTCTCACTAAGTTGCGGAGGGGCTCGCTAAGTTGCTGAGGCTGGCTGCAAACCTCCTATCTCAGCCTCCCAAGTACTGGAATTACAAGCGTGTGCGCCACCAGCTTTTATTTACTTTTTTTTAAAACAGGGTCTCACTAAGTTGCTGAGGCTGGCCTTGAACGTGTGATCAGTCTCCCCAGTACTGGGATGGCAGGCGTGCACCGCCACGCTGGCTATGACAACTTTTTTTTTTTATTGTAACCATGTTAATTGCTCCTGTAGTGGATAAAAAGTCTATGCAGCTTCTGAAGAGTTAATTAAATGAAACAGCAGAGCTCTTGGTGAAACTGATTTAACTATGGTGTCTTTTGGACAAAGGGAATTCCATGTGTGGTTTGTTGGCATGGATGGTACTCACTATTCCTAACTTTCTTTTTCGGTCTCTGGATAGTGGCCATCTGTGGCCCTGTGGAACCTGAGGCAACTCCTGCTTCCATTTTATGCCTCTTCTTTCTTGGCCCTCTTCCTTCTTCCATCCAACAAGGATTTCTAGGTTCTTTCTCGGGACCAAGTACCATTTGGGGCACCATAGAACCAGACATGTTGAGCCAAAGGTCCTGCCTTTGTGGGGTTCATACTGTTCAAATTTATGCAATGAGGCACGACCCCACTGTTCTCGATGATCTCAGGCTATTTACTGGGGAAAACACAGTAAATAGGTTGGGTGTCAGGTGGCTAGAGTCAGCCAGGCGTGGTGGCACACGCTTGTAATCCCAGTTCTTGGGAGGCTGAGACAGGAGGATCGCAGGTTCGCGGCCAGCCTCAGCTACTTAGGTCCTCTGCAACTTAGTGAGACCCTGTTTCAAAATAAAGAATAAAAAAAATAGGACTGGGGGTGTAGCTCGGAGCAGAATGCCCCTGGGTTCAATCCCCAAAACTGCAAAAAAAAAAAAAAAAGGTGGCTAGAGTCATTATGAAGTAACCTTATCTATTTGTTGGACCGAACTCCTGTATTTTACTAGTCAGACTCTATGATCCAGTACAATCTTACATATAGCCGGGTGCGGTGGTACATGCCTGTACTTGGGACGCTGAGATGGGAATTGCAGGTTCCAGGCCAGCTTCAGCAACTTAGCAAGACCCTGTTTCAAAATAAAAGGGGCTGTGGATGTGGGAGGCCTCTCCCTGCCGCCTCCACACTGCGCTTAGTGGGCGGAGCTGGGACCACACATGGCATTCTTTCTCACAGCCTGGAAGCGTGACCCAGCATTGTCATGCGGAGGTGGTTTCTGCTTATTAGTGGAGACAGATACCTAAACAGATAACTTCAATATAAATCAGTAGGTAATAAAGCAATATCAGTGTAGGGGTCAGCCCCCTACCCCAACCTCTCTGAGTCCTAAAAGATGAGTACCTGTCCGTTGGGCAAGACAACTAGAGGGGCCGCCAGAAAGGAAGTGGTGTGAGCCATTGAAAAGACATGGCGTTTGTAAAAGCCACAAACTGTGTGGTGTTACCAAAGCTGGGTGCCCAAGGTGGGTCACCTGAAGGTGACACTTGAGCAGCAGGTACAAATCAGACTGGTGCCCTGGGGGTGGGACTGTGGGTGCCCTGTGGGTGGGATTGAGGACCTTGGGTTTCACTCTGCAGGTACTGAGAAGCCATGGGAAGATTTGCAAGCAGGAATCCATCTCACCCTCTTATTACAATAACAGCTACTGTGTACTGAATGTTTACTGTTTGCTAGATGCATATCTAAGTCATCTGCATATCTTTTCTCACTTTATAAAGAGAGGACCTCAACACAGAGAGATCCAGGAATGTGCCCAAGGCCACGCTTTTCTTAGAATGTTATTTATGCAATATGATTATACCTCCTAGTGCGATTCAAAGCGATGCGTTCATGTATGCACACAGCACGGCTGGTGCGGTTCCCTCCTAACCCCATCCCACTCTTAACCACGCTTACATGCTGGTTAACTTGAACTCAGGTCTTGGTCATGCAGCAAGAGGCAGGAGAGCCTGTAGGATTTCACAGAGAAGTAGTAGAATACCATGGGGTTTGGACATCATTAGCTATCAGGGAAATGCAAATCATTACCACAAGGTACCATTTCAAAATCACTAGGATGGCTAGAATTAAAAAAAATCAGATAAACTGGGTATGGTGGTGCACACCTGTAATCCTGGTACTTGGGAGGCTGAGACAGGAGGATCACAGGTTTGAGGCCAGCCTCAGAAACTTAGCAAAACCCTATTTTCAAGTAAAAAAATAAAAATAAAAAAGGACTAAAAAACATCAGATAGCAGTAAGTGTTGGAAAAGATGTGGGAAATTGACCCTCATGCATTCCTGGTAGAAACGTAAAATGGTTCTGCTGTTTTGGAAAACAATCAGGCAGTTCCTTGACTGATCGGACACAGAGTTACCAGCTGTAGACTGAATTTTTATATGTTAAAATTCCCCAGTTAAATCCTAACACTCAATGTGATATTTGGAAGTGGGGCCTCAGGAGCTCGTTAGGCCCTGACATCTCCACCACGACAGGCCTTGAAAGGGCCTCAGCGGGCTGCTTTCCTGTCCCCCACAGGAGTTCACAGGGTGAATTCGGCAGCCTGTGAGCCCGGAAGTGGGCCACGCTGGACTTCCATCTTGGACTTCTCAGCCTAGGGGTATGCACGATACGTTTCTGCTCTTGATAAGCTACCCAGCTTATGGTGCTGTGTTACAACAGCCCGAATGACTAAGACACTACATATCCAAGAGAAATGAAGACATAAAGATCCTGATGTGGACATTCATAGCTGCATTATTCACAAGAGTTGAGAGGTGTAGACAACTCAGACAGCCATCAGCAGTCACGCAGCTTAACAGATGTGGTCATCCATACAGTGGCATATTATTTAGCCATAAAAAATAACAAACTATGGTTGGCTCTTTGTGGGTTCCACAGCCATGGAAAGTATTTTTTTTTAATCTCATCTGAATTAAATACATAGAGACTTTTTTCTTGCTATTATTCCCTAAACAATATAGTGTAACAACCATTTTCATAGCATTTATGTTGTATTAGATATTAGAAGTAATTTAGAGCTGCTTTACAGGACATGGGAAGGTAGGTGTGTCTTCTATGTAAGCACTAAACCCTTTTCATAAGGGACTTAGGCAGCTGCTGATTTGGGCATCTTTGGGAACCAATCTCCGGCAGACACTATAGACCATCTTGTTGGTCCATGCTATGCCGTGGGTGAACTTTGCACACATTAAGCTAAGTGCAAGGTCAGTCCTCCAACCCCATGTGCCATGTGACCCCATCCGTATGCAAGTCCAGAACAGGGAGATCAACAGGGGCAGAAAGAAGATGAGTGGTTGTGTGTGTGTGTGTGTGTGTGTGTGTGTGTGTGGTGGGGGGTACTGGGGATCGAACCCAGGGGCATTCTGTTGAGGGACATCTGGTTTGGTTCCATAATTTGGCTATTGTGAACTGTGCTTCTATCAATATGGACATAAATGTATCACTAAAGTATTCTGACTTTAATTCTTTTGGAAAGATACCAAGGAGCAGTAGAGCCGGCTCACAGGGTGGCTCACTCCTAGACTTTTGAGCAGTCTCCCTACTGATCTCCACAGCCGCTGTCCTACTTTGCAGTCTCATCCACAGTATATCACAGCTCCTTCTTTCCCACATCCCGCCAGCATTTGTTATCATTTGACTTCTTGATGACTGCCACTCTGACAGGGGCTAGATGGAATCTCAGGGTAGTTTTGATTTGCATCTCCCTGATTGCCAGTGGTGTTGAACATTTTTCATATATTTATTGGCCTTTTGTATTTCTTTTTTGAGAAGTGTCTATTTAGTTCTTCATTCTTCTCCCAATTCCTGTGTTCAGCTGTGGTCAAAGGGGCACGAGGACAGGCATATGGCTTGGTGACTAAAATGACAACTGATAGTGGGACTGAGGTGCTAATCTTCTATTTTGTATCCTGATTAAAAATGGCTTGAAACAAACAGAAGCACGAATGGGCCAACCCGTTATGTCTGCTGTATTTCCTTTTCTGCCTTTTAAGTCGTTAAGCGTTGTGAAATATCCTTTGCTCTGTGCCATTGTCCCCTTCGCCCCTGAGTTTCCTCAAAAGCAGATTCTTTTTTAATCTGTGAAGACTTTGGCCCTGGATCACTATAAGGGAGCCCCACTTTGATCAAATTAATAACAAGGACAGCCATCTAACAAAACTTCAATGAGGATTTCTCCTTCCTTCTTGGAGCCTCTACGATGTCAAATGTGATTTAAATATTGCTGGCCCTACTTGTGCCGCCAGTCTCCTGTGCTCAGAAAGTATGAATTCACACTGCGTTGGAAGACTTTATAAAAAGAAAAAGAATGTAAAAAATCTCATTAATACTTTGAAATATCGATTACATATTGAAAGTTGGATTCCCACTAATAGTATTGGATCAAATAAGATATGTTCAAATTAATAAATTAAAAAAAATTTTTGTGGTACTGGGGATTGCACCCAGGGGCATTCTACCTCTGAGCTATACCCCCAGCACTTTTTATTTTTTATTTTGAAACAGAGTCTCACTAAGTTGCTGAGGGTCTTGCTAAGTTACTGAGGCTGGCATCGAGCCTGGTAATCCTCCTGTTTCAGCCTCCCAAGTGCTAGGATTACAGGAATGCACCACCACGCCCAGCTAAGAAATTAATTTTTAATATTGCCAGGAGGAAATATCAAATTGTGTATGTGGATTATTTTTCTGTTGGGCAGTGCTGGTTTAGGATCATTATAAAGATGAAGAGGACCAGCTAAATATGCCCCCGTAAGAGCGTGGATGATTTGATTTTTAAAGCAGGGTGCTAACATTCTATTCAAACTTGAGTCACAGCAGTATAAACACCCCCTTGGCTGCCTTCCAGGTCTTTGTGTAAATTTACTACATATACAACTTGCTGTATGCGAGCGTATTTTCCATGAGTAGAAAGTAAGTTCCGAGCCGGGCGTGGTGGCGCATGCTTGTAATCCCAATACTTTGGGAGGCGGAGACCGGAGGATCCGGGTTCGTGGCCAGCCTCAGCTCTTGCTCTCTCTCTCTCTCCCTGTCTCTCTCTCTCTCTCTCTCTCTCTCTCTCTCTCTCTCCTTTCT
>PVJS01020023.1:0-33071 GCA_004027185.1 Glis glis | reverse complement strand
TTCTTCTTCTTCTTCCCCCCCCATATTGTCACTCTTTCTATATATTTTTAGAGGCTCCACCCTTGCAGAGCCCTTAAACATTGGTGTGCCTTCTGGTTCCCACCCCCCCAACCCTCTTCTCTCCTCACTGCAAGCACATTTCCCGAGCTCACAGGGCTTCCTTCATCTATACGATGCTATTCAAAACTGTTCTAGCCCAAGTTTTTCTGCTAAGATTCACAACAGCACATCCAACTCTACTTTGATGTTAACTTTAAAGCTGAACTTCTCTCTGTCATACCTAATCTAATAAGTGGCACTCATTTGACATGCCTGAAACTTGGGAAAGTCTTCCTCGACTTTCTCATCCTTTATTTTCACTCCACAGTAAATCCCTCATCTTCCTACTTCCATTCAACGCCAAATCCAATTGGTGATATTTTATAAACAATTCTTAAATATTCTCATGTCTCCATGTCCACATAGCTACCAACCCCATCCAAGCCACTACACTTCCCCTCTGACCCCACATAACTCCTAAAGTGATATTTTGAGATATAAATTTGGGCATGTATTTTGCTGTTTAAAACCCTTGAGTATCTGTCCATTTATCTCAGAACAGAGTTTTAATTTCTTAATATGACGAACGTGCTCTCCTGTCTTCATTTTTTATCGCTCCAACCAAATTGACCTTGCTGTGGTCCCTGGAATGAACCATGTTCATCTCCACCCATGTGCTATTGAAAGTCTCACCTGGGACACTTTCCCATCCCTAGTGCCCTCTCTTTCTAGGGAGGCATTTCCTCTTCATCTTAAGTGTCCTCCCCTTAGTGCCAGAATTTCTCTAAAGTATCCTTTAGACTTCACTTCAGAAGCCACTGTCTTTAGGGAGAAGTATCTGTTAAGCTCAAAATTTGATTTTTATTTTCCTCCTATATATTCCCAAATCACCCTGGATTTCCTCTCTCACCTTACTAATTACTTTGTATTAAAACATGTTTGTCTCGATTCATTACTAGACTATTCTGCTCATACAAATACAGTACATATAGTACTTCTATTTCAATCACCTACTTGCAAACCTTAAATAATCTCTCACCCCCTAATGATGTAAAGTTCAAATTCCAAATTTAACTATCATTTTCACTGTGGAGACACTATATATTACTCCTTTTCCATATTCTGTACTCCTATCATTCTGAACCTACTCGTCAGCCCCTCAACATAACAACTATCTTCCTGGCTAAAGACAAATGTCGCATGCTACATTGTGCAGTTTTCCTCAGTTCCCCCAGGTGGATGTCATCTTTCTTTTTCCTGAATTTCCATTGGTCTTTTTCTCCCTTTGGAGCCCTCCTTGCCACTTCCCTCTTATTAACATTATCAAAGCATATGTTATACTTACTGCCAAGTAAATGACTTTTCAAAGTAGAGCTCACATCCTATTGATCTCTGTACCCCCAACAGTATGCTGAGCATATATTACTGGATTCTTCTAATAACATGTATTCAGTAAGTATTTCTTGAATGCATTTAATATCTGTAAGGTCCCTGAGAATTTTATCATCCTAGAGATGCAGCCAGAGAAGAATTGGATTTTCTAATCCCTTAATAGAGAAAAATAGACAGTTGAATTATAAGGGGAAAGAATATCTGAAAGCGGCCATTTGTATGAGTCATAGGTCATGGGCTATTTAAGAAGGAGATTAAGAAAGGAAATGAAGAGGCTTGAAATAAGGTCATTCCTTTTAGATAATTTTTATAGCTAATAAATTGCAGAAAGTATGGCAATTTCAAATGTTGTGATTTGAAACAACACTCCAAAGTCTGTTTAATAATGGTGCCTCTGCAGACCAGTTAGTGTTTTAAACTTGGTAGTCTTATATTGATATTACTGTGTTCGGGGAGTTCAACAGATAGACATAGACATAGAAACAGATCTGGACATAGATATATCCCTGGCATTTTCTTAAGCTGCAAGTGATGAAATGTTTATATCAAGAAGAGAGTCTCCAGTCACCTCTAGGAAACATGGACACATACATTGAAGTTATTAGGACTTTTCCTAATAACTAAGGAACAGAAAGACAAACTTAAATCACCTCACACAAAAAAGAGAGAGAATTCATTGACTTTCATTGACTGACATAACTGACTGTATCAGTTTGCTTGAGTTTCCATGACAAAATACCATACACTGGATGGCTTAAACAACAGAAATTTATTTTCTCACAGTTCTGGAGACTGGAAGTCTGAAGTCTAGCTGTGTCTGGTGAGGGCTCTTTTCTTGGCTTGCAGGCAGTGGCCTTCTTCTCTGTGTCCTCACATGGCAGGGAGAGTGAACTCTGGTGTCTCTTCCTCTTCTTAGAAGGGCACCACACTTATCAGATTAGGGCCCCACCTTTATGACCTCATTTAACTTTGCCTCCTTAAAAGTCCTATTTTCCAAGACACTGAGAGTAAGAACTTCAACACATGAATGTAGGTGCGGAGGGGACACAATTCAATCCACAACACTGATTATTGGAACCTGGTGTCCAAGAGACCATAATCCTGGTTGTCCAATCACAGATTCCCAAACTTATTTGCTTACCATCCCCTTTTAAGAAAAAAATTACTCAGCATCCCCCTGCACACTTCCACTGCCCCTTATTTTTACTCAACACCCCCCAATTGCACCCCAGGCTACTACTGTCCCCTGGATCATTCCAGCATCTCCTCTCACCCTATGTGGTATCACCAACTTTGGGACTCTGAATTCTACCCCCATAGCTGTACTTTCCTGGTCTCCTTGCTGGATCTGCCTTCATTTCACAGTATCCAAACATTGGAGAATCCCAGAGTTTAGCCCCTGAGTCTACTCTTATTCCCTAAGTGATCCCATGCCCTCTCATGGCCTTCAATGCTATTTCATCTATCCATGGCTTTCCTGAAATGGAAAGCCAATAAACTAGCTGCATGATATTTCTATGTGGATGTCTCATAGATACTGCAAAGGCAGCATGCTATGCAGTGCCACTTGAATTCATGATGCTTGAACTCAAGTCGGCCCTAGTGCTCTTGGCCCTCATACAATACTTCTCTGGTAACTCTGGATCTTTCTCCTGGATGACTATTTTACATATTCTCTCCTCAAACCTCCACCACCTCTCTTACTTTCTCTTTTGGTCAGTAGGAGTTTTGGTTGGTTGGTTGGTTGGTTGGTTGGTTGGTTTTTGAAACCAGGGGCATTCTACCTCTGAGCTACACCCCAAGCCCTATGTTATTTTTTTGTTATTATTACTCTGAAACAGGATCTAAATTGTAGAGGGCCTTGCTAAGTTGCTGAGACTGGCCTCCAGCCTGCTATCCTCTTGTCTCAGCCTCCCAACTACTGGGATTACAGGTGTGCACCACCATACCTGGCTCTTGGCCAGTATTCTCAATTCCTATTGCACTGAGAACTTAGAAGTCACAGAGAATGTTCACAATCTTGTATCTTGCATCGGCCCTGTGTCATTTACTCTGCCTTCCCTTCTGTTTCTACAGTGATCCATCCACTCTTCTTTCCAAAGCCAATAGCTCTGCGCTGGTTTTATGCCACAGCGGAACCATCACGGCATGCTTTAGGTCATGTTTCTCTAGGTGGGTTCAGCTAGGTCCTCTGCTTAGAGTCTCACAGGGCTGCAAGCCAGGTGTCTGCAGGGCTCTGCTCCTTTCCAGAGGCTCTGGAGAAAACTCTGCTTCCAAATCCATTCACATTGTTGGCGGAATCTGGTCCCTTGCACTCATAAACTGAGGTGCTCCTCTGCTTGCTGGTTACGAGCTGGGGAGCCACCTGGGCTACTAGAGACCTCTCTCAAGTCCTTGCACACAGCTCTACTACTCAGAGCCAGCAAAAGTTTGTTGAATCCTCTCAAGCTTGGAATCTGCTTGAGTTCTTTTACTGCAATTTTATTCTGTCCCCATCCAGAAAAAAGACTTCTGCTTTTAAAGGTTCATGTGATTAGACTGGGCACACCCAGATAATCCAGGACAAATCTCCCTACTTTAAAATCCATAACGTCTATTAGATCCGAAAAGTCCCTTTTGCGATGTAGTTCGCCATATTCCCAGGTTTCAGGGATCAGAATGGGGACATCTTTGAGGCCTGTTCCACCCACCACACACCCCATTTCTGCTCCAGCAATTCTCTTCTCTCTCTTCTGCATCACTAATTCTATTCTCTCCACTGGACCTTTTCTATTGGTATAAGAACTGCTGATAACTCTCCCATTTTAAAAATGCTTCCTTACTTTACTCTCCTTTCTGATTACTGCCCCATCTCTCTGCCTTCTTTGAGGGAAAATGCCTTGAAAGAATTGCTTGTCCTCTGTTCCCAACTCTTCCCTTCTGTGGCCATCTTTCACCTTTTCTCCTGCACTGTATCTGCTTTCTTCAAAGAGAGAATGACTCTAAGCTCAAGGGCTAATGCTCAGTCTCCATCATCTAGCTTTCACTTTACACAGCTGATCACTGAAATAGGCCATGTGCCTCCCAAGATCCCACCCTCTTTGAGTTTTTCTGGGACCTCCTGGAGGCTCCATCCCAGTCTCCCTTGCTGGTTCTTCCTCTTATTTCTGACAACTTAATTGTGGGCTGCCTGAGGCTTTTCCATCTGCATTTATTCCCTTGGTAATCCCGCCCAGTGCCATAGCTATAGACACGACACATATACAGTGACTTACCCATTTATACGCACAGCTCAGAACTGTCCCCTGAACTCCAGGCTTATAGTCAACTGCCTATTCAACATTTCCATGAAGATATCTTATAGGCAAAGGTAATATGTTCTACAGCAAACTCTTTATCTTCCCCACAAAATCTGCTCCTCCTACTGACTCTTGGTCAGTGCCACCTCTGTTCTTCCATTTCATGGGACAAATTTTGGAGAGGTCATTGGCCCCTCTCATTATTCTTCCTCCCTTATACTCAAAATCCAATTCATTTAACAAGCCTTATTGTCTCTAACACCAAAGTATAGCCAGGAGCAGATGGCTTCTAGCCCCCGTCAGCAAAAGCATTCTTGTTGGCACCAGTATGATCTCTGTCTGTTTTATTAATCCCTGCCTTCCACCTTGACCTCCACATGGCTGTGGGAGAGATCATGTTAAAATTCAATCAGATCATCTGACTCCTCTGTTTAAGGTGCTGTTTCATTCAGTGGAAAACCAGACTCCTTATAATGACTTAGAAAGCCCTACATGATCTATCCCTTCTGGACCCTCTGCTGCCTCTTACTGATTCTCAGTCAGCTCACTCCTCAGAATCATCACGCCTGATGTTCCCCTGCCTGTGACCTTCCCCCATCGACCTCAAGTTCATGCTGAAATATCATATTTGCAGCGACACCATCCCTGGATACTTGGTTGAAGCCCCTATATGACCAGTAGGGTTTTTTTCTATTTTGTTTTTTTTTTCTCCTGCCTACAATGTTATTATCATCCCATATCCTATATAAATTTTATATTTAAAACCAGACCAAAGGGAGTGGTGACACATGCTTGTAATCCCAGTAATTGGGAGGCTGAGACAGGAGGATTGCAGGTTCAAGGACAGCCTCAGAAATAGTGAGACTTTCATCAACCTAATGAGACCTTGTTTCAAAATAAAATTAAAATAGGGCTGGGGATGTATCTTGGAGGTAGAATTCCCCTGGATTCAATACCCAGTGCCACAAAACAAACAAACAAACAAACAAACAAACAAACAGAAAACAAACAGGCTTAGATGGACGTGGTGGCACATACCTGTAATCCCATTATTGAGGAGGCTGAGACAGGAGTATTGCAGGTTGGAGGACAGCCTCAGCAACTTAGTGAGGCCGTCTTCAACTTTGTGAGACTCTGTTTCAAAATAAAAATAGGGCTGGGGGTATAGCTCAGAGATAGAATGCCCCTGGGTTCTATCCCTAGTACCCCCCCCACACACACACAAAGACCTAGTGGCACATGCCTATAATCCCAGCTGCTTGGGAGACCCACACAACAATTTTTATATTGATATGTTATTTCTTCCCTCAGAAGAATCTAAGTTTCATGAGGGCAAGGAATTGTGTGTGCGTGCGTGTGTGTGTTTGTGTGTGTGTGTGTGTGTGTGCGTGCGTGCGTGTGTGTGTGTGTGTGTGTGTGTTTTCATTGCTTTTTCCCTAGCATCTAGAACATTGCCTGGTCCAGAGTAGATAATTAATACATACCCCTTGCTGTTGAATAGAAGCTCTAGAATCAGTTGATTTCACTTCAGAACCAGGCTCCTCACCCAGTCTTCCCCATATCAGTAAATGACAACTGTATTGTAGTGCGCTCAAGCCAGGAGTGTGGGAATTATTTTTGATTCTCTCATTCACACCTCAAGTCTTCAAATCCTGCCGGTTCTATCTGCAAACACACGCACAGCCTTTCAGAACCTGACCCTCTCGCCTTCCACATCGCTCTCACCCAAGTCCCAGCCATGACGCTCTCTTGCCCTCCTATTGCCTCACAAGTGACCTCCCTGCTTCTCCCCTTGCTCGCAGGAGTCTACTTTCCACACAGATGAGAGAGAAATCCCTTTAAAATATACATCAGATCACAAGTATTCCTCAGCTCCATCCTGGAATCCTTTTCATGGCTCTTAACACACTTCCTGATCTTGTCCCAGACATATCTTCTTGAACCCATTCCTTCCCTTTGCTCATTCTCTTCAAGCTGCCCAAGTAATTCCCCTTTCTGAGCCTTGAATAAGCCAAGCAAAGCATTCCCCTGCCTCGGAGCCTTGATGCTGCTTCCTCTTCTTCTACCTGGAGAGCAGAAACATACATGACCTGCTTCCTGCCTTCCTTCAGGTCTCTGCTCCGAGTGGCATCATCACAATGCTTCCCTGATCTTCATATCTAGAACAGCAAACACCACACACATACACACACATGCACACACACACACATGCACACACGCACACATACACACACACACACACACGCCCCTACCTTACTTTATTTCAAATCCCTTATTACCACCCGACACTACCTATTTACTTATTTTTTTTAATTATGCATTATATTTTATTTATTTTTTTAATATGTCTTCATTGGTGCATTGTAATCTCACATCACAATGAGTATCAGTTTGGTGTTAACATACATGCACACAGCTCTTAGTGTCCCTCCCCCTGCCCCCCCCACATGTAGCACTGAGAATGATGTTGGTATAATCTCATTTATTTTTATTGCCTGTCTCCCCACTTCTCAAAGTGTAAACTCCATGGGAGAAAATACTATGTTTTTTCACTGCTGAATCTTCAACATCAGAGAGGAACCCCCCAAACCACAGGGTGGCTTAACAGGAGCACCTAGGATCTGAGCTATAAATACCTTCTTTCTCAGCCAGGCGTGATGGTACACGCTTGTAATCCCAGTACTTGGGAGGCTCAGACAGGAGGATCGCAGGTTCACCGCCAGCCTCAGCTACTTAGTGAGGCCCTCCGCAACTTAGTGAGACCCTGTTTCAAAACAAAGAATAAAAAATAGGGCTGGGAGTGTAGCTCGGAGGTAGAATGCTCCTGGGTTCAATCCCCGGTACTGAAAAAAAAACAAAAAAAACAAAAAAAAAAACCTTCTTTCTCAAAGAATCCATGTGAGTATATGAAAAAAAGGACTCTGGAATCCCCAAGTGTTGAGCCTACCCCTAAAACATTCTCTGCATCTAGAGCAATGGGGACAACTGATTGGCCAGTATGGGTCACACACACACCCCTTAGAGTCGTCTTTGGGGTGCAGCTGGTGGGGGAAAGCTATGCCATCCATATATTGAGGAAGAAAGTTCCCCACAGAATAAAAAGCTTCTGTGAGTAGAATTCAGGGTGGGGATGGGGGAGACGGAGGAGGATCTGGGGGAGGCAGAAACAACAGATGGCCACCACAGAGATTTTCCAGAGTGGGAAGAAAAACACAGGGATAAGCTGGGGCCCCTGGTAAAGGAAGTATCCCTAAATAACTGTACCTTCACGCACTTTGGGAAAGGACGTGCCTACACCCCAGGCATGCCTGTGTGGCCTCAGCAGGCCCTGCTTCTTGAATGACTCCCTCGGGGATTGCAGGAGGCAGCTCCCTGAGATGGGAATAATCCTAATGCTTCACCCCAGAAGATGCAAGAAGGAGAGAGAATCAGGGTCCAGCAGCAGCAACCGATACAAAAGCTGTCCTTCTCCTGCACAAAATACGGTTCTCCAGCTCATCTGCATGATTCGATCAGGATTAATTAGCAACTCAGTTTTAGGTAAGGAATTGGTAATGGATTAGCTCAAAAAATAGGCAACAGCTGTGAAGTGGGCATCTACACATACAGTCACACGTGGAAAAAATACAAGTCTTGCTGCTATTCTTTAGCTCAGGGTCCTTCGTTTAATTTTTTTTCATACACCTAACCACAAGGTATTTTAAAGTTTTTAAATTTATGCCTGAATATAGAAAATGTTTCTTGGGTTTTCCCGAGAGTGGGGCACCCTGTCTAATCACAGGCACACACGCATTCTTCCCATAGTACGGTACTTTAAAATTAATAGCACATGCAGAGGAAAAACTAAACCCTTTGACGTCACTCCTGAAATGAGGAAACATAAACAGAAAAGGCTCCACTCCAGTAAGCTGCCAGCATCGAAGCCGATTGGTCTCTGCCTCGCCTTGCCTGTGGCAACTGACAGCACCTCCCAGCCTCGTCGCAGGCCGGCTGCCTGCTCACCCAGCCAGTCGGTCGGTTGGAGCACTGCAGCAGGCTCGGCTCTGTCCCAGCACTTGTCTGGGAGAAAGTGGTGCCCTCACCCACCCACGATTCGCTTTCTCCTTCCTTCTTTCTCAATCTCGGTGTGCTTCGGTGTTTCTTTCTCTCTCTGTCTGTCTCTATTCTTTTTCTTTCTTTCTTTTTTCTTTTTTTTTTTTTTACTTAATTATATTCCTAATCCTGGATGAAGTTGCTGGATTCTGCAGCCCAAGTCTTCATGAACAAGCAGCACCGCTCAGAGATTTCACGGCATTCAAAGGTCACAGAACTGCCACTATGGTTAAATGTCTTGTTTAATGGTTGAGGTATGTACAACAAATTTAAGCGGCAAGCTCCTTTTTCTGGAAAGTACAGAGTCACAGAGAGGTGGCAGGATTTTTATTTAAAATGAACCTGTACATATGTAGATATATCTATATATATCTATATATATATTTTATCTGCAGTTGTTCCTACAGCAACCAGCTTTTGAATTTCCTTCCTTTTTCCAGGCGAACTGACTAAACGCGACACTTACCCTGAATTAACCGTTTGAGGGCAACAGGATTTCATTCCAATCAGTGTAATGAGAGACTCCGGTATTTTCCTCTGACTTTGAGCCCCCACTGAGGAGGGCTTTATTATTATTTGTTCTTTCTTCATGAAAGCAATATTTCTTTTCCAATGTAAATCTTAAGAGTTGGGTCATTTTTTTAAATTTTTTGGTGGGACCGGGTCGGAAAAACATTGAAAAGGGTTTTGTGAAGGTTGTGGAACAGAGAAGAAAATCAGTTGTTTTCTGGAGTTTGTCATGTTGGTTGATAGCAGACTTCAAAGTGAAGAAATTAACAGGAAAAGAGCAGCTGGTAGTGAGAATGAAGGTAGAAAAATCAATGTAAGGTGTCTGAAAAATGAATCTTTGAGGAAAAATTCACTTTACCATCTTGTTGCATTTTATAAAATTTTTTTTTAATTTGGAAGTCAACAGAAGAGATATAGGTACTGATTACATGACCAGTGATTTAGATCTTATTGTTTATAAAGGAAAATAAAACTTTATTGCCACTGCAAGATTTGTTAATTATCTTTCCCTACAACAGTTGAAAGCAGTCAAATATTTAATTAGGGACTTAAGTGATTGAGCCTGGGGACTAATTAATCATCTAAAAATTCTGTTCTTCATGTGCTCTGGCCAAAGTGACTATTTCAATGATAGATTTAAACTCTTTGCACCAGAAGGCGGGCATATGTGTTGATATACAGTAAACATACTCCCTGCTGCAGAAAGGGCAACTAAATACCGGGTTAATGTTGTTTTCAATGGTGCATTACTATGTGTTGGAGGGGACCCCAGCTTAAAAGCATTCCTATCCACAGAGTCAATTTTTTTTAAAAGCAATTCAAGTAATATATGGTAAACATGGATTTCCTTATTACCCCTCTCAAAGTTATGCAATAGCAAATAAGACAGGATCATTTGAAACCATTACCTTCTTTCAAGATTTCTTATTTGATTTTCTTAAAGTTTCTATTCTCAACATTGAGAACCAAGAATCTGTGAAACTGGGTCATGTTTGCAGTCCTGTTAAGCAAGGTATCAAACACATAGTGCATTTCAAAGGGTTAACAAAATTAACAGCATACAACTGTAATGTACCAAGTTAAGAACTGTAAAAATATTAGCTCTGAAATGCAGAGGATGTGCTGTGAATGGACAATTGCTTTTCTGCAGCGTTTAGTGAGAAAACAAGGACTTTGTGTGTTGCAAATGCATAACTGCAGCTCCTCCATTTCCTCTGCTTCATCTTTTATTACTGGCTGGTGAAACAAAGACGGGTGTCAGTAGTTACGTCTTGATTGACATTTTCTCTAATAAAATGAAGTTGCTTTTTGTCTCAAGGAGAAGCCTGAAGTTAACCAGTTGCAACTCCAGAACCTATATCCTCTTTATAAGCATTTTTTTTTTACCCTGGCACTAAGCTGTCTGCTCTCAGAGTATACTCCCTTGAACAACATGTGACAAAATCAGTGGTGACTCTCTTTCAGCAATTAGCTTGGAGAAACTCTTTCTTGAATCAAGTTATTTGGGACAAGGGTGGAAAAATCCAAGATGTGTCCGGAACAGACATGGGCTCAAGGAAAACAATTACCCCAGTGCACCTTTTAATGCCTTACTCAGTGTTCCGCATAAAGCTACCCATTGTTGGAGCTTGATAACAACCTAGTTAAAACGTTTGCTGAGAATTTACTACCCAGCATATATTGTAAATTACTTAAATAATTTTCAAACATGGCATCTTTAACTTTCTTTGAAAGTGTTTTTGCTGTTCATCCAGCCTAGAATATAATCTAGAAACCAACTGTTGATGATAAAGAAGAGGGCATTCCAAACACTGACTTATGTTGTTTTCAGTCAAAAGTCCATCTTAAATGCCAAAGTAAAATGACCAGGTTTCCTCGGGGTGGGAATGTACCACCTGGAAAATGCCTCTGCCTACTAGTTATTCTTGCAAAGTCTAGTTTGTTGGTAGCCAGGCTCAAATCACAGGGGAAGCTGCTTGTTGACTCACAGAACATAGTGTTGGAAGGAATTTATTAAGTGGTAAGCTAATCCCAAGCATGGCTAAAAGGGCTCTGCTATATTAGAGATGACTTCAAATTTAAGGATCAGAATAGACTGGGAAACATCTAAGTATAGAAGCTGACAGGTATTCAAGGTGGTTCAACTCACCTTGTCAGGGTATGGAACTTAGGAGGGAACCCTCTGTGTTCTGAAATGATTATTCAAAGAATTCACCATCTTAAGGATTCAAGTCATGTATTCCAAAGAAGTCTACAGACAAGTAGGAGTCTCTCCTGGCAGGTACATCTAGCTGAAGAAGACGGGGTTTGACATTTGGAAATTCACCTGGTCCTTCACACAGGGGTGACACCATCTTTCTCAGCACCTCCCCTGGTGGCATCCCTACTTCTCCTAAGAATTTACTGGGGCACTTCCATCACCCACATGAGAACAGCCCTAGGTCAGCACCACTAGCTTCTACAGCATGCTTGGTGGCTCTGCCACATCCTTGTTTGATTCATGAGACAGGGCCTGTTTGGTATATTAGTAGTCTTTCAAGTGGTTTCACATTTAGGAGAAAGAAGGTGTAGAATCCCATACTGACTGAGTACCTACTATGTGCCAGGCACTGTCAGAAACTAGAATAAAGAGAGAGAAATTTGTCAAAGTCCTAGTGTGTAATCAAGGTGTTTATACTATTCTACTCTCCTGAGAATCATTTAGGTATCTAAATGATTAAATTTGTAGTTAGAGAGGGATCACATGAAGTGAACTAAAAAGGGCAGTGGACAGGGACAGAGAACGAGGTGAGCATTTTCATCCAGGTTCCAAATAGCTGGGTGACTCTCAGATACCCATTTACATTTTACAGATTACAAATTACACCTGTAATCCCAGTGCTTGGGAGGCTGAGACAGGAGGATTGCAGGTTCACAGCCAGCCTCAGCCACTTAGTGAGACCCTGTTTCCAAATAACATATTAAAAATAGGGCTGGGGGTGTATGTAGCTCGAAGGTAGAATGCCCCTGAGTTCAATCCATAGTGCGTGCATGCATGCATATAAATTATACATGTATATATATTATACGCACACACAGAAACTGGTTGTATTGGGTTTTTTCCCTAACATCCCATTAGATCATACTGTTTATAGTATTCTTATTCTCAACCTGGAGTTTTTAAAAATTCCATTTATATACAAATGTGAAAGTGTCCAACTTTTATTCAGAAAACATTGCTGCAGGCTTTCAACAAGTCAAGCACTACATTTGTTGAGGTGACGAGAATGAAAAGATAGATATGCCATTATTCACACTTTCAGGAAACTCATATACTGGTTGAAGACACACAAATGAATGAAACCTGTGTAGAGAAATGGAGGAACAAAAGAAATGTGGGAGAGAGATGGAGATGAGGAAAAACCACACAGAAGAGGCAGCTCTAGCAAGTTGGAGTACAAGAAATGAAACTTTATATCCACATAGATATTTATTTTACTATGATGATCTTTAATATGATCAGCTGAAGACATCGTTATCCTTTTGAAATCATATTTTTATGGCGTTCTTAAAAAGTAAGATATTAAAGAGAGCCAAAGTTTTGTCTTGGGTTGATTCAGCTACTGTACCAGCCTGAGGTCAAACATCAAACCTGTGCCTTGGAATTCTCTTCATCATCCCTTGAGCTTAGAACCCCAGGAGTTCCAGGAAGCAGACATCCTTTGAGAACACTGAGAGCAGCCGGGGACCCCAGCAGCCACTGGATGTAGACGAGGAAGGTTCACTGCGGTGATGGGCTTGAAGTGGTATGGTGTCAATATGGCGGGAAATGCCCTTGGTGTCAGGAAGCTTCTAGGGGCAGCTCAGAACTTCCAAGGATAACTTGTGTAAAAGAAGACTGTTGGATGCCTCTGTCCTTCCAATTTCTGTGACCTACTCTGACACAATTAATATTGGATCATTAGCAAGCGTTTATTTTTATTCTTCTACCTAGCCCGTCCCTTATTTCCACCACTTCTCTTTATAGTTTGCCATCATTCAGTTATCTAAGTTTACATGATTTGACCTCGAAGGCAGTACCACTGCCAAAGAAAAACAAAAACAGAACAAGGCCCTGGTTTTGGAGAATTGCTCCCCAGGAGGACCATCATCCCCTGGGAAGGATACCTCTCTGTGTCCTATTTCTTTCCTATGAGGTTGATTCTTACTCCAGGGCTGTAGCACCTTCTGAGACAGCAAAGGGACCTGCCATGTGTTCTCTCTGTAGTTGGGAGCTTTA
Organism: Glis glis; assembly: GCA_004027185.1. Taxonomy (NCBI): domain Eukaryota; kingdom Metazoa; phylum Chordata; class Mammalia; order Rodentia; family Gliridae; genus Glis; species Glis glis. Next base: position 19,502 of record PVJS01020023.1, on the reverse strand, counting down.
GTGTTTTTAGACAAACAGCTTTTTTTCTAAATGCCAATCATTGTCTTAGATTTTCCATGCTACTTCACTTAATAGTGCAACTCCAATTCTGGTTTCTTTAGAGAATAACTGAAAACCTGTTGATAACAAAGTTAGGGGAAACTCTCAGCAGACAAGTTTTTGGTGAATGAGTTGTGCATTGAGTACCTGCTCTGAGACTTTGCCCCACTGGCATGGGGTTGTGGCCTCATCCTAGTGGTGGATTTGATGCAGATCAGTTACTCTAAAGCAGACAGGTAGGTCCTACGTGGCTCAGCACTGCAGCTGGCCTCTTTTGAGTGCGGATTTGCAGTTAATAAGCCAGGCGTGGAAAAGTGGGAGCAGGCTTTGTTATTACAGATAAACCTAAACCCAACACGACAAGACACACAGAAAACTATTCAACAATATGTAATTCTAAATATTTTAAGTACCTCGATATCTTAAAAACCTAAATCTTATCATGAATAATCTCTACATTGAATTGCATACAGTACAGAAGTATGAAAACAACCACTGAAGCCAAACTGTCAATAAAGTTTATGTCCTGTATTTAACGTTCCTTCCTTCCTCCTCCTCTCCCCTCTCCTCCTCTTCTTCCTCCTCCCTCCATCTGTAAAGGGAAGATGAAGAAAATAAAGAATGATAATAAGGTTTTGATGAACCAGGCGTGGTGGCACATGCATGTAATCCCAGTACTTGGGAAGCTGAGACAGGAGGATCGCAGGTTCACGGCCAGCCTCAGCTACTTAACGAGACCCTCCGCAACTTAGTGAGACCCTGTTTCAAAATAAAGAATAAAAAATAGGGCTGGGTAGAATTCCCCTGGGTTCAATTCCCAGTACCGCAAAAAAAAAAAAAAAAGGTTTTGATGGGTTTTCTTCATGTAAAATTTGGAGTGTTTGTTTTAATTTTTCCTTTCTAGTGACAGGTGAATTAGCCTAAAGTTTTTTTCATTAAAATTCCTGCTCAGATTTTTTATTAATATCATCTGTGTTCCATTGTCATAATTAACATATAAATAAGAAATATGTAAAATATCCTTTCTGCAAGATAAAAATCATCATTACCTGCCCACTGCTTCAGAAAAAAAGGCTTCTGCTCAAAAATACATTTTATACATGACTTAGATGTACTGAAAAATATTTATGAGTTTTGAACTCTAAGCATCTTGCTTTTCTTCATCTATTCTTTTTTCTGGTGTGGGAGGCAGGGGCTGTGGCTGGTCGGGTACAAGCAGTATGTTTCCATGGGTCCAGGTGTAAATACAGGGAGGCTACTCTTTTCCTGAGTTGACAAAAACTTGATATCTAAAGATACCAAATGGCCAATGTTTTACGTATTCTTTGATCCTAGAAAATCTTACTCTAAGAGCATATTTTTGCATTTTTTGTAATCTCAAAAAATTAGAAACCGTGAACCCAATAATAGGTAAATTGTTTATTCACCTATACATTATTTTTAAATCCATGCAATAGAATGTCATATAGTTATTTTTAATGTGATAAATCTACATGCAAAAACATCTTGAATGATTTTCCAGATGTATTAAGTGGGGGGAAAAAGGCTACATTAACATTTGTATAAATACATATGCATATTCACACACACACTCATTGAAAATTTCTGGAAATGCAAATTTTAAATGTTCACAATGAATACCTCTGGGAAGAGAACTTAGAGTATGGGATAGGAAGAAGACTTTTTTTCATGTATAGATTTTAAAATTGTTCAACTTTTTCCCCTGCAAATTTATTACACTTGCAATGGAAAAAAGTCAGTGATATTTATTTATTATTGTGTGATAATTTAAATTGAAAGAACAGTTGGAAGGTAAGAGCGAGTCCTGTTTTGACTTTGGATTCCTTCATTAGCTTCCTCCTTCAGTCCCTACTGAATTTCTGCCATGTTCCTGTGGTGTTGCTAGGGAGAAAGAATGCCCTGGAAGTAAGAATTCTGGGCCTGAGAAGGCAAAGCCCATCATTCTTGTTTGAGTAACTTTGGGCCAATCAGCCTCTGGGTACCACTTTCCTCAAGTATAAAATGAGGGACTTAGTAGAGCCCACAGTGCCTTCCAGCTTGGACAGTAGTCTAAGGAAACTTCTTGGCTTTTCGCATGTCTATTTCTTTAAAACGTTTCTCCATAAATGGAACATACATGTTTTACTGGTTCTGACATTTAAAATATTTTGGTTTTAGAACTGGTTGGTGTCTATAATTTTTCAAATTAATGAAACATGCAAAACTTACATTTTTCCCAAAGAGTGTTTAGGGAAACCACACGCCACAGACAGACTTTTACAATGAAACTGTACTGTAATATCAGTTATTTGCAAAACAGTAGAAAACATTATTTACAGTAAGATGCGCAGGTTGTGTGGTTATACAAGCAACCAATGCTGCTTTAGTTTTGAGTATGATTTATATGGTTCTTGGTTTTCCAGGAGGAAAAAAAAAGACCTTCATTTCCCTTTCCCATTGTGCCTCTTGCCAGCTGTGTCCAGCCAGATGAAAGAACTCAGTCATTCACAAAAGCGCAGAAAGCTTCCTTGTGAAAGGAGATGCCACAGAAACATGGCGGCCCAAAGAATGCCTTGATTTAGAAAAGGTCATTACATCGAAGAAAAAAGTTGTTTTCTATGGGATGGAAATACAACATATTTCCATGTCCTTAAGACTAGTGTTCCTGCTTTTTCAATTAAATGAAAAGCTCATTTCAATTTGGTTTTTAGTTTTATTTGGAAAATGTAAGTATTAGTAATTTAAAATATACAGCGATTTTTATTTCCTATTGCTCTGGACCTTTATTATTGTATTGGAGTCAAGAATCATCTTTAAGTTAAATATAATGAAAGAAATTAACATAAAATTGGAATTTGTGTGATAGCAGTTATTTTTTCAATGACCAAAACTAACATTCTAAACTTTTCTCTATAGATCTCTTTTAATCATTAAAAATCACTGAGTGTTAGAAAAAATATTTCAATGGCTTATAAATAAAATAATTGATAAGTATCATTCTCTTTTTCATGAAACATATTGTCCCCAAGTGCCCATGTGTGGGTGCATGAGAGAGAGAGAGTGAGAGAGAGGGCAAGGCCCTTCTCAAACTTGAAGATAAATGAGCATAAAAACCTTTTATATAATATTCATGTAAAAAAAATCAGTGAGTTGGAGAATTAATATATTAAAATGCATTGTCTCTTCTAATGTAAATCTGTAAAAGCTAAGTAAATTAAATACATTTATGGAATTAAATGGCAATAATATGTCATTTTTAAAAATTCAGTTTGTACATTTTGTGTGGAGAGAGAAAAGGAAAAGCAGGAAAAAATGAGGATCAGATGTCTCCTAATGAGTCCAGAACTTGTCCCCTAGAGCCCTGAGTTCATGTCCAAGTGCTAAGAGTGTTACTTTTGGCAAGTCATTTAACATTTTTGGCTTTCAAGTCTCTAAATGCAAACTTAAAGTGTAGTACCTTTAGGTTCCAAAATTTCTGGCTTTCATATGTAATGAGTCACTTAGTTCATAACATGAATGTCATATCGCTTCATTCTCAGATCATCCCTCTTAGGTAAAATTAGTTAGGCCTTTTTTTTTTTTTTGGTACTGGGGATTGAAGCCAGGGCCATTCTACTTCTGAGCTACACTCCCAACTCTTTCTTTTTTAGTTTATTTTTGTTGTTGTTGTTTTGAAACGGAGTTTTTCTAGGCTGCTGAGAGTCTTGCTAAATTGCTGAGGCTATCCTTGAACCTGTGATCCTCCTGTCTCTGCCTCCCAAATAGTTATGCCTATTTTAAAGATAAGGAAACTGAGGCTCAGAGAAATTACAGCTAATAGATTGGGATCCAATCTCAGCTTTTTGCTGACAATTTTTAAACATTTAAAATAGATCTTTAATCAGTCTAAGTAGGAGTTAGAAAACATTTTAATAATATTTATAATAAAGCATAAAAACATCTGTTTCAAAAATGTTAAAGCAATCTACTAACAGGAGGTTCAAATACATAAAGAAACAACATTACTACATTTTAAGTGCATTCGCCCTGAATGAATCTGACACTTTAAACTTCAAAAGTTTTTCTCCGAGTCACAGTGGACCGTACTGGTACGCGGGGCACCGTTTGGCCTCATTCAACATGGTTTACTCTTTAGCTCCGTGACCATGCACAAGTTACTTAATCCCTCTAGACCTCACTCCACTTATTTACAAGATGAGGGTGTTTATGGCACCTGACTCACAAGATTGTTGAGGAGGTAGAATGAATTCTATTTGCAAAGTGCTTAGAACGGACAATGGGAGAGAGTAAGCATGTGATCGTATCCACTGGTACGATTTGCTTGCAAGTTTGAAAAAAATTATTTTGCAGAGGTAAAATTATTTGGTATACAGTGCTGTTGAGTGCTCTAAACATATAAGACAAATATAGTTTTGCTACAAAATGTTTGCTCCCCAGAATTCCTGTGCTGGAAGCTCAATTCCCAACATAACTGTGTCGGGAGGTGGAGCTTTGGGAGGTGTTTGGTTCATAGAAACAAAACTCTCATGAATGGATTAGTGTCTGTACCCAGGGGATGGTTCGTTATCCTGAGAGTGGGTTGTATTAAGTGACCTGCTCTCACCTGTCACCCTCTGCCAGGCTGCGATGTGTCATGCCAGGCACCCGTGTCATGCTTTTAGACTTCCCAGCTTTCAAAATTGCAAAAACACATTTTTCTTTATAAATTATCCAATCTCAGGTATTCTGTTGTAGCAACAGCACATGGACTAAGACAAGTGTTTTTTGTTTTTTGGAGATTTTTGGGGGGGGCAATCTACCACAGAGCTACACCCCTCACCCTTTTTTATTTTTTATTTTGAAACAGGGCCTCGCTAAGTTGCCCAGGCTGGTCTCATTACAATGCTCCTGTCTCAGCCTCCCAAATATTGGAATTACAATCATGGGCCACTGCAACTGGCTTGATTTTTTTCTTTCTGTATTAAACAATAGCATATATAACTGAAAATTACCTAACATATAAACTGACAGCAACTGTTAGCTAAGTCAAAACAGGTGTTTTTATATTATCTGAACCCTAGGAGTCTCATTGTGTCTCCTCCATTCTTTCATTCAACATTATATCTTGAGACTCAATAGGTTGTTGCATATAATTGTATTTTATTCATTTTCATTGTTTCATGATGTTAAATTATCTGAATACACAACATGTGTTTGTCCGTTCTACTGTGGAAAATATTTAAATGTGTATGATTTTTAATATCATGAATAATGCTAGCCCAATAGTCCTGTACCTGTCTTTCAGTGCACATACTTCTGTATTTCTGTTGAGTGTATACCTGGGAATAAAGTCTCTGGACCACAGGAAATGTTTGTGTTCAACTGTAGTACAAAATTCAAAATTTCTCCAAGTGGTTAAAGCAATGTGCACTCTCACCAATAGTGTATTTTCAGTTGCTCTACTTTCCTACCAATCTTACAAATTAGTATTTCTGGTAATAGTGTGTTGTGGAGGTTTATACTAATTTTAATTTGCATTCCTCTGATTATTATTGAGTTTAAACATCTTTTCACGTGTAGACTAGTTATGTGAATATCTTTTATCAAGTATCTGATTGAGTCAATTTGTATATTAAAATAGGAACTCTATGTATTGTTGATGCCTTTGACTGATATATGTGTTCTGAATTCTTTCTTCCATTGGTAAAGTCTCCCATTTTATTCTTCTTCAAGATTGTTTTGGTCACTGTTGATTCTCTACATTCCACATACATTTTAGAATTAACTTAAGATTCCCCTTCCCCAAAAATACTCTGTTGGGATATAGTTTAATTTCAGAAGATGTACATCTTTCCTAAGTTTTTCAATTCCTGAAAATAACATATCCATCCATTTATTTAAGTTTTTGTTAAATTGTCTCAGTAATATTTTCTATTTGGCTTTGTGGTCATTTTAAACATTCCTTGCTAGATATATTACTAGGCACTTAGTATTTTAATACTATTCTACATGGTATCTCTTCAATTTCAATTTTATTTTTTTGTTTCTGATATGCAGAAAACCCATTTTTGTATATCAGTTTGTTAAGCAACCTTTCTAAATGCATTTTTGAATTCTAATACTTTATAGATTCTTTTGGTATTCTACAGAGATTATTATACCATCCAAGAATACTGGCAATCATATATCTTCCTACTTATTACTGATGACTTTGTCTTATTGTACTGGCTAGGATTGCCAGTAAATTTTGGAGGAGTAGTATTGGGCAATGTTATCTTGCTTCCAATGACAGAAGGAAAGTTTTTAACATTTTATCATTAAGTATAACATTTTCTATATTATTTAGAAGTTTGCTTTGGTTTCTAGCTTGCTATGTATTTAATTTCTCAAATATTCTTCCTGATATGTATCCTATGATATTTTCCCTTTTATCCTATTATAGTGGCAGATGATTTTACAATGTCAAATCAAGCTTGAAATCCTGGAATAAACCCAACTTGGTCAGGATATGATAAGCTCTTTTAAAAAAATCTCATTACCTGTTTCTGAGTTACTAGTGATTTTTAGAATTTTGAAATTATGTTGATGAAAACAATTGGCCTAAATTATCCATTCTGGTAATGATCTTTCAAAATTACACTGACCTTATTAAGTTAGAAAATATTACCCTTTAAAAATTTTGAGAGAGTTGATGTAAATCTATGTTATTTTTGTCTTAAATATTTAGTAGAATTTGTAAATAAAACCATATGGGTCTGGAATATTTTGTGGGCAAGTTTTCAGTTACTGTTTTAATTCAACTAATTTTTGCAGGCTATTCAGATTTTTTACTTTTGTTGTCAGTTTTTGTAGGTTTCCCAATGTTTGGGGGTTTGTTATCCTTCCTGCCTTTCTTCTTTTTGAACACACACATTCAAAACAATAACTTTCTCTCTAATATGGTTATTAGCTGCATCCCAAAGTTTTTTTGTTTTCATTTTTCCTTTGGTACTGGGGATTGAACACAGGTGCATTCTACTTCCTAGCTACAACCCCAGCCCTTTTTAATTTTTGTTTCAAAACAGGGTCTCACTAGGTTGCTGAGCATCTCACTGCATTGTTTAGGCTGCCCTTAAACCTTCTATCCTCCTGTCTCAGCCTCCTAAGTACTGGGATTATGGTTAGGATTAGGGTTAGGGTGACACTACATCCTATGGCTATCACATAGGTTTTGAAATTCAATATTGCCATTGTCAGTTCAAAATAATTTCAATTGTGATTTGGTTTGGGGGCCCATAGATTATTTAGAAATGCTGTTATTAATTTGTAGACACATTGGGCTTTTTAAGTTATCTTTTATCATTATTTCCTAGTATAATTCTACTGTGCTAATAGATATAAAGTTTAGATTTTTAAAATTTGTTAAAACTTGTTTGCATAACCCAATATACTGTCAATTTTTGTAAATGTTCCACATGCCTTTGAACATATTGTACACTTGTTAGGTACAGTCTCCTATGTCTTTCGATTAGAAAATTCATTAACCATGCCATTCACATCTTCTGTCTTTTTACTGATGATTTCCTGCTTCTATTAATTATTGAAATAACTATATTAAAAGCGCCTTCATGATTGAGAACTTACCTATTTTCCCTTCAGTTTTTTCATCATTTACTCATATATTGTGTCAATATGAAATTGCCATTTTCATAAATAAATGCTACATGCCAGCAATTTTATAAAGCTCAGACTAATTGTGTGCATGGGGGGGATACTGGGAATTGAACCCAGAAATGTTCTACCTCTGACCTACACCCCAATCCTTCTCATTTATTTATTTATTTTTAATTTTTAATTTTTATTTTGGCGGTACTGGGGATTGAACCCAGGGGCATTCTGCCTCCGAGCTACACCTCCAGCCCTATTTTTTTTTATTCTGTATTTTGGAACAGGGTCTCACTAAGTTGTGGAGGGCCTCACTAAGTAGCTGAGGCTGGTCGCAAACCTGGATCCTCTGGTATCAGCCTCCCAAGTGCTGGGATTACAAGCGTGCACCATCACACCCGGCTATTTTTTTTATTTTGAAACAAGGTTCTCACTAAGTTACTGCATGTTGGCCTCAAACCTGTAATCCTCCTGTTTTAGCCTCCCAAGCACTAGGATTAAAAATGTTTGCCACCATGCCCAGCTCAAAATAATATTTTAATGCTGTGCTGTTAGGTCCTGCCTTCATAGTGGGGGCAATAATTGGTTCTTGGGAGCAAGATATCATATAATGTTTTGTGTCCCTCAAAAAAATTTCTGTACATATACAGATACTTAGTATAAATGGCATTAAAATTCCCTTGGGACATTTGATTAAGAAAAGACATCTAAAAAGCCAGGATGATAATGAAAAAGAAAGGTTGAGAATTACTTAGATATAAATTTAGAATTTGCAACTTCTTGGTATATAGAAATTTTATCATGAAAAAACACCCCTTCAATTTTTTTTTTTGCCTTCGGTTCTATTTTAATACTAAAATCTATACAGCAAACTTTCCATTAGTTTAAATTAGTTAAAATTAGTGTTTGCATAGCTTATTTTCCATTCTTTTACTTTTTTATTTTCTATATTTTAGATGTGTGTCCTTACAAGCAGGAGATAAGCAAATTTTCTTTTATTATCCAGTCCGATTATCTTTTCAGTGGCACATTTAGTAGTCTTAAAATTTACTGTAATTAGTGATATAGTTTGAGTTCAAATATGTCCATTTCCTGTGCATGGTCTATTTGTCCTTCCTGCTCTCTCATTGTTTATCCCCTTGCTTTCCTTCTTTTGGACTGAGTATTCTTGTCATTGCCCTCTTCCCATTAGCTTCTTATTTTTACATTCATTTGCACTATTTTACTGATACTTTTGAGGAGCCAGGGTGCATCTACAACCTAATCAAAATATGATGCAAATTAGTACTTTATCCCTTTGTGGAAAGTAGGAGAAGCTTGGGAATGCCTTAACTACCTTAATACCCCTCCTGAATTATATGCTGTTATTGAGTATTTCATTTTATATAACTTAAATCCTTCAATAATAATTATTATTATGGTTTTGTACAGTCATATATTTTTCATTCCTTCCTCCATCTCTGAGATCCCACATAGGATTTTCTGTAGTAATCATTTAATTCAGGTTTTATTTCTTGTTTTTGTTAGAGATGACTTTATTTCACCTTTAATTCTGAAGTGTACTTTTCTTGGAAATAAAATTCTAGATTAGTTAACACTCCCTCCATTTAAGATAGTATTACACTATCTTATTCCTTTCACCATTTCTGTAGAAAAGTCAGATAGTAATCTTTTTAAATGCAATCTGTCCTTTTCCTCTGACTGCTTGTAATATTTTATTTTCATTTTTGACTTGTAGTCTTACCATGATTGCTCAGATGTGGTTTTCTTTGCATTTATCCCAATTTGGGTTCTTTATAGTTTCTTAGATTGTGTCTTGGTATTTTTCAACAATTTGGGAAAATTCCTATTAGTTGTCTCTTTTATTATTACTTCTGCTCTGTTCTCTCCCTCCTTGTCTCCCTTATAGCCTCCCTCCCTCGCTTGAGCTCCTGGGGATTGAACCCAGGGCTTCAGCCATGCTAGGCACGAGTTCTGCCGCTGAGCTACATCCCTAGCCCCCTTTTAAATAATCTTTTATTTCGAGATAGGGCCTTGCTAAGTTTCCCAGGCTGGCTTTGAACTTGTGTTTCCAAGCTAGCTGGGATTACAGCTGTGTGCCACCATGCCTGGCTCTTTCTTATCTTTCTTAGTGGGACTCCAATTAATGTGTGTGTTAGAGATTTGAATCTGCCTAACTCCAGTGTTTACCTTTGATCTCTTTATTGTTCATTTTGGATATTTTCTTTTAACCAATATTTCACTTTCCTAATTCTTTCTTCAGCTGTATATGATGTGTCACTTAACCCATTAAATGATTTCTTAATTTGTTATGGTATTTTCGGTTATAAAATTTCTAAGATTTTTTGTTTTGTTTTAGTAGTTTCTAGGTCTCTATCAAAATTCTCAGTTTTGTCTCTCATATCCTTGAATATATTCTTTATATGGTTTTAAAATTTTGTGACTGTTTTAATTAGATCTCTTGAATGTCTATATCTATCATCTGCCAGTTGGGTCAAATTTTCTTGACTCTCATCTTAGTTATTTTTGATGGATCACTGACTATTGTATGCAAAAGAAATGGATATAACTTGAGAATGAATACAATGTCATAATTTTCCATATAGGATTTACATTTGCTTCTGTGTACTTACCAGCAGCACTAATAATTCTGATTGTCTTAACCCAGTTCATGTTAAACAAAAATATATAAGGTACTTAAGACAGTGGGTGGCACTTAATAAGGATACAACTGTTTCTCTTTCCCTTTCATTGTTTTCTTAAATGATGTAGAAAGAACATGTCAATAAAAGACTCCAGTATACACTGGAAGTAAATTCTCAATTTTTTTCTTTTTTTTTGGCTTTTCTCTTCTATCTGAAATAAATTTAAAAGTGGGAAGTTGTATCCATCAAAATCATGAACTAAGAAAATAACAGTAAATGTGTGTTTCACTTTCTGTATTTTATTGTTGCCATTATAACATTATTGAAAATCTAAAAGAAAGGAATTACAATCTCATTCGAGCCATTACCTTATTTTATATTTGTTATTTGCTAGTAGTACTTTGACAAGCATCATTTTTGAGAATTACTGACATGCTAGAGAGCTCTTGGGTCAAAGAACTATTCATTAGAGGCTGCTTTCATCTGTACCTCACATCTCCAAGCAAGGATGTCTACCAAAATGTATCCTTTACTTCCTGATTTATGGCTTTTTAGGCATGGAAGTTAAAGTTGTCTTACACAGCAGCTGATATAAATTAGCTAAAATTAACTCTTAGCAGCTTTTTTCATTATCCAAATCATTTCATATTTTACAGTTCCATGCAAGCCAATCTAATATATCTGAATGAGCATGATAATCCTTATGTGCTATTAACACATAAAAATTATTTTCAGTATACTAGCCATGTCCTGTGGAATTAGGAAATTCATTATTTAGACAGTTACAAATAAAATAAGTCCTGGAGTAAGCTTAGTTAGGCTATAGTCAAATTCTGGCTTCATTACATGTAATGAGGTCTTTGGTGTTCTCTGTTTATAATCTCTTGCCTCTGGCAGTTTGTTGTCCTTTCTTGGGTGTTTGTGTTTTCCTAGTGTTTTATGCAGGTTTTTCTGGTGCTAGGGTACCTCTGGAGTACAGGTAAACTTGAAGTTATAACTAATAAATGCAAAATATGCTAAGTCCTTAGCAGAGAGTTCATCATTATGAGCAATTTATAAATAGCTTGAAAATATAATATGTGTAAAGGATAAATATTAAACAGTTTAAAATGTGCTCAATATAACTTTTAGGATGAATTTTATTTTAAGTAGATGTGTATTTCTAGTTTTCATACAATATGTGGTCTTTGTGATTTTTTTAAATAGAAATTAGGAAATTGGAATACTAAACATAAATATTCAACAATTTTTAAATATGTCACTAAATGTATTGAAAAATGCATTAAAGTGAAAACATATTAATATGAAATAAGATTTGTGAACTGTTACTATTCTCAGTTGATAATTCATACCTTAAAGGTAACAGTAGTAGTTAAAGAAAATTGACTTAATATTTAAGCCAAAGGACAAAGTGAATTTTGTATTACTCCATGAACTTTTTAACTGAGAAGATATTTTTAACTTTATCACATTATAGAGTAATAGCAGATTATTACAAACTGGGGATAGAGAAGTAAAAAATAACAGTTATGTATAGTTTGTAATTGCTACTTTCTCAAATCCCGTGCAAAGATGCTTGAGTTGTTTGTTCTGGCTAATAAAACAAACAATATAGTATTTATTCCTTAAAGAAATGCAAAACAGCAACTTGAGCACATAAATTCATTTTTTCAAAGCTCATTTTATGTGTCAAATTTACTTTTTTAATAACCACTTATAGTTCTGGTCATTTTGACCTGTGTTTTGGTTCTTCATACAATCCTGAGTAAGTTGATGACTTCAATTATTTTCCAGCTGTGAGGTGGACTGCAGATGGTATACTCTATCTCCAAAGAGGTCTGAGATAACACCATTTTTATAATTTCCAATTAAAAATCCAGGAGAAGTTTTTAGGTGCAGCCAAGATGAGTTTCAAATTCTAGATAGCAGAGGATTCTCTGAGTCCTTGTCCTTGTCCTTGTCCTGGGCCATTATTCCACTGGCAGATGCCATATCACTCCTTCTAGTACCTTATTTTATCAACACAGTGGTGTGACCAACCAATATATGAAGATAATTTTTAAAGAACATTGGTTGTAGGGCTGCCATGGACACCCAGAACTGAAATTTGGGTGGAATTTCTGTATCTCCTTCCACAGTGCACAGGTAGCATCAGAACTGTGTTAGATATTAAAGTCAAGCAATTTTTACACGTTTACCTGAAATTGAATTTTAGGCCCAATATTTTACATTGTTTTGTTTTGTTAGGCCTACATGCCTTAAGAACACTGGTTTGATTGTTGTTTTACTCTGACAGTCTCAGATAAAGAATCAGATGATTCTGAGTTTCCTGCTGCACAAGATTGTATCCATTGTGTGTGTGTGTGTGTGTGTGTGTGTGTGTGTGTGTGTGTGTTCCAACGATCAAACCATTGAAATGATCATTTTGGGGGGCTAAAAATAGTAATATAAGAGCAAATATATAGCTAAACTGCGTGCGTGTGTGTGTGTGTGTGTGTGTGTGTGCGCGCGCGTGTATATACATGTACACATATGGGAGTACATGAACAGAGGATTGGCACATGATGTGGTCCTTTAATTATTAGAATGCAAAATTATGAGTAGTTGTGTTAGACCTTCAAACTGGGATGGATACAGACATCTTTTGACTTATGTGAAACTACCTAAATATCTGAACACATGACGAACTATTAATCCGCTCCAAATTTTGGTGTATTATATTCATAATATGGTATACAATATATACTATTCATGAATAGTGTGTTATATTCATATAGCCATGAGAAAGATTCAAATTTCTGCTCTCTCAAATGACTGCAGAAAAATCTGCAATAGACAGACATAGTCCTTCCCATTTTTATGAGCAAACTCAGACTCCCATTGATTAAATAATTAGTATAAATCACTACTTGTTATAGTTAGATATGAAATGTCCCCTAAAGAGCTCATTTATTAATATTTGAAGTTGATATAATTGAGTCATGAGGGTTGTAATCCCAGAAGTGGATAAATCCATTGTAATGGATTTAACTGGATGGTACCCAGTAGTCTGGTGGAGTGTGGCTGGAGGAGGTAGTCCCTGGGGGTGTGGCCTTGGAGATTATATATGGCCCCTCCTCCCCCTGCTCTCTCTCTTGCTTCCCGCCTCTGTGGTGTGAAGAGCACAGCCCATGTGCTCCCCTCTACCTCCCGCCGCCATGCCCTGAGATCCGTGGTCCCCGGTCTCACATGGACTGAGCCTGAAACTGTAAGAAAACAAATCTTCTTTCCTCTAAGTTATGTGGTCAGATATTTAGATTATGGCTGCAAGAATGCTAACGGATACACTGCTTCTAGTTTGGATTCACACAATTATCATGTTTTGGGGGCCTTACTATGGTCTAGGGAGTTGCGACATAGAAGAAGAAAAGACAAAACCCATCACCATGGAACTTGCAGTCCAGTAAGAGCAGATTGAAAATCAGCACATAAATTAGTAGAACAGTTAACTTCAGATTTTGCTAAATATATGAAGAAAGTAAGGCAAAGTAACAAGACAGCAAGCTGCTGGCTGTAGAGATACAGCCCCATAATTGGGGAGCTCAGTGGAGTCTTCTCTTCCCCGAAATGATGAGAAGCAGGCAGGTATGTGTTTGTGCACGCACGCACAGACAGATGTAAAACTGGGGTCAGTAGTCATCACTGTGTCTATTGTGTATATATCAACTAAATAAAAGTAATTGATTGCAACTGATAGATTAGTCTAGAGTTGGGCTTGCATCACTACTTGGTACCATTCACTGAATCAGGGAAGATTGAGGGAAGACCAGGTTTGAGGGTTCAGGGAATGCAGGGAAAAAAAAATCTAAGAGTTGTGTTAGGACACATTCAGTCTGAGATTCCTATAACAGGGATGAAGGAGCCTGGAATTCAGAGGGGACAGCAGAACTGAACCTGGATTTATTGACATGTACACTATTTCAAGCCTTGCTGCAGGACGAGCTTACCTGGGGAGACAACATAAAGAGGAAGAGGCTGGAGGACAGAGACCTACCAGCATGGGGAGGTCGAGAGAGGAGGAGGAGCCAGGCAACGATTCCAATGTATGCACATCTGGTTTTCACATTGTGCTGCCTATATCACTGGAGCCTGGCCAGAGCGCATGCTTCAGAAGGCACTGCAGACTTGAAAGCCTCTTTATACATTGCAAGTGGTGAGGGGCTGTGGCTTCCGCCCGGACCCAGATCACAGGAATTTTCCATTTGTACTTGGGAGTAGCATAAAGACACTGTGATATTTATCAGCTGTTCCTTGTTTCCCCCGAGATGTTTTTAGTGCAATCGTAGTTCTATGTGGCCCCTAATATACAGATCAATCACATTAAATTATGCTATTGCATTTTTCTTTACAGGAAAGTATGGGCATCTCCAATTTACAAAGACATTTTGGTTCAGAATTCTAGAACTGAAAAAGAATGGTTGCATAGACACTGCATGACAGTTTGAGCCCTCAAAAGCCGGCTAACCCACAAGGATATGAAACCAAAGTACAGAGAATATATAGACCCTAAACAACAGAAGCATCAGGGTTTGTAGAAATATTGGCTTATATTTCTTAAGGTACCAGGAATGCATTTTTTCTCCTCTTATTTGGAACTAGCAAAACAAAGAGAGTTTCCTATGGGGTGGGGATGACAGGGAGCAAGTGAGGTACTCTTGTAATCAGTGACTGTAGAAAACAGAGCTGTAAGAATCGAGGAAAAGAATGCTGAGAAAGACAGGACACTGGAAATCGAGTCTTGGCTTTAGTTCTCACCTATGCTAAGATCTGAAGGAAATTACTAACTGTTCTGTGGCTCAGTTTCCTTTTATTTTATAATGACTATAATAATCACCTACACTGTTGTCAAAAATGTATTTTATATAAAATTTATGCTTACATGTTTCATATACATAAATATGCATGTAACATAAACATTTTTGTGTGATAGTATGCATTGTGGGAAGGAAGATCTTAGTAACTATTAACTATTTATTAACATCATTATACCATTATTGCCATCTTGTAGCCTCATCTCATCTCTTTGTTTTTAAATTTATGATACTTAGGAAGTGATGAATGGCAGGATTTTAATACCATGAAGCAATAATAGCAGAAATGAGATTTTAAAGAAAACAAATAATTCAAGAAAATCGGGAAGTTTTATGCATAATAACATTATGTACAAAACTAGTTCAAAAACTAGTAATGAAAACTCATTTCTCATTAGCTCTTTCCATTTTTCCTGACAGAGCCCTCAGAGACTTCTCAAAAATAATCCAATTCCAGGTTTGTTTGTTTTTTTTATCAGCTTGAGTGCTTGCAAAGAAGAGATCAGTTGCTATAGCAAGTTCTTATCTTATATAAATATAATCAGTTGCATCCTGATAATTTGCCTCCAGAAAGCAATCTGGAAGAATCTCATAGCAAATTGTTGTTTACTACATTAGCACTGCACTGTGGGTTGAGCCAGAAAGAATTCCTATTTAAGGTTTCTTAATTTTATCAATGACTCCCCAACATTGCTTCAGCTTTTCTTGGGCAGTATTATCCACATCATGTGAGTATTGCTGTTGTCTTTCTAAAAAGATCTTTCTTTTAAAAAAAGGTATTTTTTAGCCAGGCGTGGTGGCATACTCCTATAACCCCAGTACTTGGGAGGCTGAGACAGGAGGATCACAGGTTCGAGGACAGCCTCAGCAAGTAGTGAGACTCTCATCAGCCTAAGGAGACCCTGTTTCAAAATGAAAATAAAATAGGCCTGGGAGTGTTCCTAGGAGGTAGAATGTCCCTGGGTTCAATCCCCAGTATCTCTCACACACACACACACACACACACACACACACACACACACACAGTATTTTTTAATTTTACATAAGATACACTACAAAGAAAACCAGGCCCCCCCAAAAAATATATGTGTGTGTGTGTGTGTGTGTGTGTGTGTGTGTGTGTGTGTGTATGTGTGTGTGTGTCTTACAATTTGTACAGCTGCTCCAGGGAATGCAGTATGCCAAATGCAAGTGTTCGTAGCATATTAAAAAATAGTTAAAAATCAGAAGTACTCTTTTTATTATGCCTGATCAATATTCTTTGTTGCAAGATCACACCGAAGGACACCTGACACTGGGGCTCCTCCCTACCTAACAAAGTCTCACAAATTCATTCTGTTTGAAGTGGGTCTGTTAGATAAGGACTATCAAGGACTATGTAGAACACTAAATGAAGTTGGTTATGGTAGTTTCGCCTGGAACTTCATTTTCTTGTCCACTTAATCAATTTTTGATTAGTTAATGAATGATGAAATGCATTCAGTGCACATCCATCGGAACTCTGGAAAATACAACTTAGCACATTTGAGCAAATGTGCTAATTTCTCCATCTTCAAACCTTTTACTTAAACTCTTGTTTTTGAAAATCTCCTAATCAACAGATTACAGTTATCTTGGACTTAGTGAAAGATTTTTTAATTTAGTGTTTAGTAATACAGATTACTGAAGCCCAGGGAATTTTTAATTTTAATTAATTAATTAATTTAATTATTCATTTTTTGTGGTACTGGGAATTCAACCCAGGGGTACTTTATCACTTTATCACATCCCTTAATTTTTTTAAAAAATTTTGAGACTGGGTCTTGCTAAGTTGCCCAGGCTATCTTTGAACTTGCAACCCTCATGCCCCACCTCCTGGGTAGCTGGAATTATAGAGTTTAAACTTTATCTTCTAAATAGAAAGAGCTCAATAGAACAACAATATCGTTAGTGTTTTGTTCTTCTAATTTCAATTAATTTTTTATAATTAATCTTACATTCATGAGTTCATTTTACAAGCATAAATAAAATTCACTCTGAAAACAGTCCATGTGCACAATCACTCTTATGATGAAGGTTGCCGATTATTGTGTTTCAACTAAGCTGAGAGAACTGAGCTGAGCGGAAGCTGATCCAGATCTATCAGAGAGTGTCAATTGTTTAATTTCCTTCGCTCTTCTCTACCACAAACTTCTAAATGTCTTCTGTCAAAAAACACATCTGAATTATCTGAATTTCTAAATCATTCCCAAACACAAAATGGCATGACAGAAAGAAATATGTAAGCAGGGAGGTGAAGATGCCTTTCCAGTACCTTCAAATATCTCCTTTGTCCCTAGGTTTAAGTTCAGGAATATTTTCAAAAGATTTTCCCCTGAAATCATACAGTGTCCTGTTGAACACTTTTATTATGGAGTTTTTTCCCCCCTAAATTGTTTCTGAAGGATTCTTGAATGATCTCTTTAACAGATCTTTAAAATAGTGTATGTCTGACAATTTCACTAATTCTGGAAAAAAATGACTGCTTTAAAATGATAACAGAATTTGCTGAATATGTTAACTACACATATATGATTTATTTGGAGGGCATTTTAATCTTTGTTGTGATTGCAAAAATGATTTTAAAAACATGTTGCAAGTAATTGAGCAAATAGGAAAATTTAATATTAGTAATCATTGCTAACATTTTATATTGATAATCAACAATAATTTTGATTTACACTCACAGACATAGAGCTTGTTCTTTTATTGAAGAATGTTTTGACTTTTAATTAAAATTCTCCAATGTTCAGGGAACTTTAGAAGGGTATTTATGTACCCATCACCTAGATACCTATATGTTCATCTATTTACTCATTCATTCATTCATTCAACATTTTATTGAGAACTACTAGGCTAGACATTACTCAAAGCTCCTGTATGTTCAGCAGTGAGCAAAATAAGTAATGGGGGGGACACAGACAATAAATTCAACACATGTGTAAAAATATCATTAGTTGGTAACAGAAAAAAGCAGAGTTGGAAAGATGTTGGGAATGTTGAAGGGCTGGGCATGAACTTTTTAACTGAGTGGGAGGCCTCACTGAGCAGAAGGCTTCTGAGAAAAGACCTGAAGGAGTTGAGGGGATGAACCATGCTTATACCTGGGGTAAGAATGTTCTAGGCAAAGGGCACAGACAGTGCAAATGCCCAGAGGTGGGAATGGGCCTGATTCATTGAGCAGTTCTAGCATGTCTTTCTCTGCTTCATTAATTTCTACCCTTGATTCAGTGTTTTCTTTTGCCATTTTTATTAATTAACTAATTAATTAACACTGGAGATTGAACCCAAAGGCATTCTACCTCTGAGTTATACCCCCACCCCTTTTTTTTGACTAACCAACTTCATGGTTTTTATTAATTTTTTCTCCTCCTTCATTGATTTTTTAATTCATTTATTGGTGCATTGTAATCATACATTTTGTTAAGTGTCAGGGTAGCAGAATCATGCATGCACACATTGCTCATTAATCCTCCCTCAATTCCCACCCAATTCCCTTCCCATTCCCTCCTTTTCGTGCTCCACATAGTGATTGACTCTGATAAGTTTGTGTATATACATCATGTGCATTAGGGTGTTTCCCTCTTCCTCCCTCCCATCTCCCTCTGTTAGGTCGCCTTCTTTGTTCATGTAAAGTTTTCTCCTTCTTTGTCTTGAGTTCCTTCTAAGTCCCATTCTCCCTAGCTTCCACATGTTAGAGAGAACATCTGACTTTTCACTCTTTGTGACTGACTAATCTCACTTAGCATAATGTTCTCCAATTCCCTCCATTTCCCTGCAAATGATGTAATTTTGTTCTTCCTGATGGCTGCGTAAAATTCCATTGTGTACATATCCCATAGTCTTGTAATCCATTCATCTGTTGATGGACATCTTGGCTGGTTCCAAAGTTTGGCAATTGAGAATTGTGCAGCTATAAACATAGACACACATGCATTAGTCTAGTAGTTTGGTTTCTCATCTTTTGGGTAGATGCCTAGAAGTGGTATTGCTGGGTCATACGGTAGGTTCATTCCCATTCTTCTGAGGATCCTCCATACTGTTTTCCAAAGTGGTTGCACTAATTTGCAATCCCACCAACAGTGTATTAGAGTTCCTACGTCTCCACATCCTTGCCAGCATTTGTTGTTGTTTGTGTTTTTAATGATTGCCATTCTAATTGGGATTAGATGAAATCTCAAGGTAGTTTTGATTTGCATCTCTCTGAATGCTAATGAAGTTGAACATTTTTTCATACATTTATTGGTCATTTGTATTTCTTCTTCTGTGAAGTGTCTATTTAGTTCACTTGCCTACTTTTTTTTTTTTTTTTTTTTTTTTTTTTTTC